>CAUYUJ010015067.1:198612-253612 GCA_963575745.1 Prorocentrum cordatum
CTTCGGCGGCCCCAAGAGGCTCCTCGGAAGGCCCACGAGGCTCTTCGGAGAGCCCAAGAAGCTCTTCGGAGGCCATGAGAGGCTCTTCGGAGAGCCCAAGAGGCTCTTCGGCGAACCCCCAAGAGGCTCTTCGGCGGCTGCAAGAAGGTCTTCGGCGGCTCCAAACGGCTCTTCGGAGAGCGCCAGAGGCTCTTCCGAGAGGCTCTTCGGTGAAGGGGGGGGGAGCTTCTTTGGAGCCCCCCCCCCTTCACCGTACTCGTTAATTAATGCACTCCGGAGGAACCCTGGCCATACTAACACCCACCGGGCCGCAGTAACAACCAATGGGCAGCAGTAACACCTTATCTCGTCACGCAAGTTGAGCAGGCTTTCAGCGTGCAGCACAGCTTGCCAAGTCCTGGCCCTGATTATGTCTTTGAGCGCGCTCAGGGTTTTGAGCTCTGTTGGCGCCAATCGATTGCCATGCCTGGCAGAGCTCACATGGCCGACGGCGCCGGCGAATGGTGGAGCTGAGTCCGCAGTCTCATTCAGAGATATCAGGCTCTCGTGCTCGTGGCAAAGATTCGGTGCAGCAAAGTGAGCGTTTAAAGCATTTTCGTTGGCGTAGCGACTCTTGGCCTCGCTGACTGGCTGCTGCCACCGCTGAGGCGGTCGGCCTCCTTCCCAGGGATTCCTGTTCCGACGGGTTCTTCGGGATCTTTGGAGTTTCCTAATCAATTATGCAGTTAGTCTGGGTTCCCTCAGGGTTCCGTCGGGGAATACGCATTTCGAAGGAACCCGAGGATTCATTAGGGAATCGTCTGTCTTCCTACAGTGTCCAGAGAATTCACTCATACGTGTATACGTGTATATATAGTCACGAATGCACATATTACATATTATGTTGTACGGAACAAATTCGGGGGAGGGCGCTGCGTTCGGAGTTGCGAATTGCGCGGCCGCTTGCGTGCTAGATACATCCCTGGTTGCGAGTGGTGGTGCCGACTGAGCGCTGGCCACACTCTTGGCTGTGAATGGCGTTCTCGCCCCTGCGTTGGCGACGTCTTTGATCGGGATCGGTGCTCTTGCTTGAACGCTGTCCACAACCTTCCGATCGTATACTTTGTCGTTTCATCGCGCAAGTTTTGTCCGGCTTGTCTGGGATGTTGTATATGTTTCATCGTACGTAGTACTAAACTTATTCTGCATACCTACATATACGGACACCAACAAGTACATATCCAGTCGCGTAAAATTCAATATAACCATGCGTTCACGTACATGTATGGATACACCCATATCTACGCACATTTATAGGTGGAGATGCATGTATACAGATACATGGGCCTGCTATGGATACCCCGGCTGCACAGAGCATTGAGTAGGCCGGTCGCCGTTACATTATGTTGTATCACATGGATTGCATTTGTAGATAGCACCGTGTAGATTCACAACGCAGATTGCACCACGCAGATTGCACCGCGCACGCTGGGCATCATATATTGCACCGCTAGCATTGGACAACATGGATTGCAGAACGCAGGCTGCACCACTCGAGAGCGCAGCATAGATAGCGCCACAGATCCTACACCATTTCAGCTACACCGCGCAGTTAGCACGACGCAGATTGCACCTCTTGGATTGCACCACGTCGATTGCACCGAGAAGATTGCGCACCGCCTGAAATGCACCACGTGGATTGCGCCACATAGCGCCACATAAACGTTCGTGAAAGCCTTCTAGTAGTTGAACCAAGTCTGCAGTTCCCCCAAAACGTCCCAACCAAAGGCCCGATCATGACCGTTTGTGATAAATCGGTCCGATGTGGTCGACGATAGGTCCGCAGTCGTTGCGATCCGCCCCGATGGCCCCCCTCCCCCCTCCGCCTCCCCATGCCTCCCCATATTCACATTCCATGTCGCCCTCGCACTCCCATGTCTCTCCTCAACCCCTCCTCGCGATCGGTCCACTCCATCCCGTTCCTCCCTCCGTGGCGGAAGCACATCCTCCCTCCGTCTTCGTCGTTCTCCCGCCCCTCCCCCCTTAGGTCCCCCTCCCCCCGCGAGGCCGCGGCGGCGAGGCGCTGCCGTACGAGGAGCAAGACGCCGAGGCTGCGCCCGCCCGCGCCGAGCCGCCGCTTCTCGCCAGCCGCCACCGCCAGGACGGGGGGGGGCAGGGCAGGCCCTGGTGGGACCAACGGATTGGGCGGTGACAGGCTCGTGGCGGGACGCCTCGACCCCCGACCGCCCGCTGACCGGCAGGATGGGAGTGGGCGGGGCAGGCCCTCGTCGGACCGAGGGGCTCAGGGGGTGACAGGCTCAGGGGGGCGAGCGTGTCGACCCCCGGTCGCCCAGTGCTCGCCTAGTCGGGGCCTGATCCCCCAGCCGCCCCGCCCAGAAGCGTGCGGATGCGCCATCGGGAGCACATCGCCGATCCATCGGCGATGTATCGCCAATTCCGGCTCGGCGTTTACCCCCCAGGGCTGGTACACCCCTCGCATTGCCCGTCAGCCAGATGCTGTTTGAGGCCCACCTAGCGGATCTGTTCGATTCAAGTTCGCGCCAAGTCGACGGACACTGGGTGCGGAACCGACGCACGAGTGGGTGAGTTCAGGAAGATCCCCAGGAGGAGCATCTGAAACGGGGAGGGGGCTCCCCGCGTCGTTTTCGGTTTCGTTGTCGATTCGGCAAGTTTTTGCTTGTACCATCCATCGCCGTGTTCGGTCTTGCCAAAGCGGAGGGAGTCACCGGGTGCGGGTGTCCGCGGTTCGAGCGGTTCGGTCGGTCGGTTGTTTTCGGTCGTGTCGATTCAGTTGGTTATTGGGGTTTTGCTACGTCGGCGCGCCCTTCCAGGCTGCTCTCGACCTGTCGGTGTCGAGATCATTGTCGGTCCAGCCAGTTTTTGTTTGAACTGTCACCGTGGACGGCTTTGCCAAAGAGGAGGGGGTTCCCGGCTGTGGATACTTGCGACTTCATAACACATTGAGTAGTATGAGTGGCGGGGGGGGTCTGGCTGGAGTTGTTTGGAATGATGCGGGGGAATTTTTGTCACGAGGCCCGGGCGAATTCTACGACGGGAAGGGATCTGACATGGCTCGTTTGGGAGTGGTCTAGCATGATTCCTCTGGTGTACCGAAAATTGAGCAGGGGTTCTCCTCTCTAGTGCAGCCTCTGTTCAAGCCCAGATCGCTTCTTTGTCTTGTTGGGGTTTTCTTGCTCCACCGCCGCTGTTGCCACCTTCGTCTTTTCCGGAGGTGCGAGACTTCTTTCGCCCCTTTCGGCATTTGGGGGCCCGCTTCGGGTTTCATCAGACATACATTCAGGGTGGTACAGTCCCCGGCCTCGATGGATCCCCAGAGGGGTTCACAAGCCAGTTTTGAGTGCAATGTGGTTGGGGTTTTCATCGTCGTCGGCCATTTTGGCTCAAGAGTTGTTCGGCGTTTTTGAGTCCTCGTCGCCACGGCTGGACTCCCTTTCGAAGTTCCAGTCAGAACGCATCCCAGGGGAAGTCAGGGGGTCTTCGCCGTTGACGTCCTTCCCATTCTGGCTCAAGAGTGCTCGATTCGGAGAGGCCTTGGGAAACGGCCCCGTTATTTGCGCACTCTGCGTAACGCCGCGGCCTCGTTTTTGGGGCCGCTTTTGCTCGGAGATCTCGTGCAGCATGTATGGTGCCTGCTCCTGTGGAAGCTAGCCCCGCAGCAGGAGTGAGTGCAGGCATCGCAGCCTGTCTCCAACCCCCTTCCTGCTCCACGTTCCTCATCCTTCCCGTATCGTTGCCCGTTCGCGTCCTATTTCTTTTTCCTTGCCCTTGCCTGAAGAGCATGACGGGTGTGCCGACTTGAGGCTCTCGGGAAGCGTCTTGGAGGGCCAGCCGAGGGTTGATGGGGTGAATGTGGCGCGAAGTGTGTGAGGGGTGCACCGAAAAGAAGACTCCTTGAGCTGCCTGAAAGGGTAGCTGGATCTCTCTGGTGGTCCGTATGGCTCGAAGTGTGTGAGGGGTGTGCATAAATGGGGCTCCCGAGAATATGAAGGCACGAACACATTTTTTGACGCGTTCCACAAGCCTGTGAGCGCAGGTCCACCGTGTTCTGCCCCGCACTCCAGTAGTCGAGGTGCGCATATCATTCGTAATGCTGCTTGTCCCAGGAGTGGAGCTGATCCTAGCGTGCACTTCTGCACACAACCCCATCACCCGGCATTGGGGAGACCAAACAGGACCGATACAGTTACTCCTTGGACCTCTGCTGGGGTGCGTTCTGACCAGAGTAATATCCAGGCGAATCCAGCGGTGGCGACGAGTGCCTCCCAGGAGGTCGACACAGTGGGAAAAAGGGCGAAGGGTAGCGGTTGGCCGCCGAATGGACCCTTTCTGGAGGTCCATGGGGCACGGAGTGCGTGAGAGGTATGGGCTCCCAGGACGACGTCGCGCGTGCTTTATAAACATTCCAGCCAATGCACAATAAGCATAATACAACCACTAACCTTGATAACACAATGAACTCTCGTGGCCTGACTTAGGCTATCGATTCTTAGGGGTATCCCTAAACATGTGAGTGGTCTCGTTTGAGACATTTGCAAGCAAGCCCTTCAAGCTGAGGCCTGTCCTTTATTGTTTAGGGGTTTGTGTTTGCGTATCACATGCAACTTCCAGCCTTGCAACAGGAGGCGTCGCAGGCGGGCCACCACCTTGCGGCAGGAGATAGCGCATTGCCATTGGTGTCCCCCGCTGGTATATGTTTGCAGTTGGGGCCCGCTCGCACTGATGGCAGCATGATCGACGGAAATCTGTTAACGAAGGTCCCGCAAGTCGGTGCCTGCATCCGTGTGACGAACGCTGTCTGCAAAATGCTCCGCGTTGAGCCAAAGGTAAGCCGAGCTGCCCCACGGAACGCTGTCTGCAGAATGCTCCAGACAGAGCCAAGGGGTGCACGGTGGAATTTACGACCCAATGATTCGCATTGTTGCTTGTAGTCCATGGGTCGTCAGATGGGCGGCGTGCGTGCGTAGTCGGATCTGCCCGTGTATGGAATTCCCAGCCTTGCAACAGGAGTCGTGCACCAGGTGAGGACGAAATCCAATTGGTTAAGGAGGGGGAGGAGGATGAACTGATGAGGTGAAGAAGGCGAGGCTGAAGGAGACGGTTGAGGAGGATGAGAGAGAGAGGCCGACATAACAACGACGAGTACAGTCAACCCGCATAGTAAGGATGGGCAACCTTCCCAAGGGTACCCTTGCACCCTTGCCTCCTCGATCCATCCTTGGCCACTTTCGTTGGCCGCGCCCCGCTCGAAAAGCTTCGACATAGGCGTCCAAGGCCCTTGCATCCTCATCGCGCATCCTTGTGATACGGGCCGACTGTATGATGACGGTGATGATCACGGTTGTGATGGTGGCGATGACGGTGATCTAGATTGATATTAGGAAGACCGCGATGATGACGATTTGGATATGACGATGGCGATGGTTGTGGTGATGACGATAGCGATGCCATTGACGATGATGATGATGATGGTGCATACGGAATTGATGGGGATGAATCCGATGATACCGACGATGATACCAACGAGGAGGACGATGATGATTGATGTTGATGTTGATGTTGATGTTGATGTTGATGATAGGAGTGCGTGCACAGGCATGGGGAGGAGAGCAGCTTGTCGCCGTCCACGCTTGTTCAGCATCTTCCCTTTTGCTCCGCTCAACAGTCTTTTTGGCTCACAGGGTTGAGCCTGCGACCTTCGGCATGGACATCTTATGGCTGGAGGGCCCCTCCAGAAGCTGCTGCTGCTGGCGGGCCACGAGGCGTTGACCTACTGGCTTCTGCGCCCCGCGGCGCCTGTGGAGCCCGCGTGCCCGGCCTGCGAGTGCGTGTGCCCCGCGGCGTCCGGGCGGTCGCGCCCGCTGCCCAGGGCGGAGAAGGTGCCTGGCGGCTCGCCCTGGCATCCGGTGCTGCAGGCTTTCGGCGCGGGACTGCCAGGGCAGCTCCTGGGGCGCGGTCTCTGGGAATGCGGTCGGCTCGCCTGCTCTTGCTGCGGCTGCCTCCGACGCAATGGCGATCGCGCCGCTCGCCGCCGTGGACTCGGAGTTCTGGAGGACTCTGATGCCGGGGTCTCGGCTGCTGGCATGGTACGCCGACGACACCGTCTGGCACGAGAGGCTGGCGGCCTGGCCGATTAGCGGGCCCCACTGGGTGCTCCAGACTCCCGGCAAGGACCTCTACCCGGAGTACTTGGACGGGTCGGACCCCGAGGGGCTCGAGCGGGCGATTCCCCTGTTGGTGGACGGGAGGCTTCCTCGGCTGGGTGCGCAGGCGTATCGGTTCCCGCAGCCGCCGACGGAGGACGAGCTGAAGGCCGTGATCCGCGAGGGGGCCGCACAAACCGAGGAGATCACGCGTGCGGCTGGTCTGGAGCTACAGCGGCCCGAGCGGGTGATGGTGCGCTTCGGGGAGGTGAAGGGGCTGGACGAGTTCTTTGGTGGGAGTTTTCTCTCGCGCCGCCGCACTCGGCGCCCCGCCGCCTCGGGCTCGGCTGCCATAGGCGACGAGGCTCCCGAGGTGTTCCCTGCGCGCGGTCCTGGACCGCCACGCCCATCGACGGGCATGTGTGGGTGCTGGCCGAGCCGTCCGTGATCGGGGCGGTGGGCTCCGTCGCGGCGCTCGAGGCGAAGGACGTGCGGGTCGGCAAGTACGATGCCCTCGTGGACCGCGGCGATGGCTATCGGCGGGCCACCTGCATTCGATCGGACCTCGTCCCGCAGTTCGTCGCCGACTGGTGTGGCACGGCGCGCGCGGAGCTGCTGGTGGCTGGCCAGGACCAGCCGGAAGCGGGCCGCGCGCCGACCATCCTGGGAGAGGGCGCTGCCGAGCCTGGAGCGCCAGCCGCCGCCGCCGACGGCGGCGATGCTCGCGCGCTCTGGCTGGACTACGACGAGCAGGGCAGCCGGCGCAAGGGCTTTCGCAAGTGCGGCCAGGAGTCGCACAGCGTGGTCGACCCCGACTTCCCGCTGCAGGGCCCCGCGACCGTGCTCACGGTGATGCGCCACATGGAGCGTCACGGTGGCAACCCACGCTTGTGGCTCGCCATCTGGGCTCGGGAGAGGCGCATCGAGGACCCCGACCGCGTGATGCACGAGATGCGATGTCTCATCGACATCCTTTTCCTCGGGGCCACCTACGACCAGATCAACCTGCCAGCGCTGGCGAGCATGGGGGTGGCCGTCCGTCGGATCCAGACGATCATCGACGCGACATGTAGGGTCCGGAATTATAAAGCGGGGCCTCCCCCCCCCCCCTGACCTCCCCCGGGGGGGGGATAGCGCCCCCGGCAGGGGGTATTTTATTATTCTTCGCCGCCGCCGCCGCCGCCGTCGTCGTCGTCGTCGTCGTCGTCGTCGCCTTCGGTTTTTCGATGGTTTTTCGTCGACCCTCGATCTTCGGAGGTTTCTTCGATTTCGGCCTCTGGAGGCTGTTTTCGGGCCCTGGGGCCGGCAGAAACGCATCCAGGATGAAAAGCTGGCTCTGGGGAAGGTGTCGGGACCGCCTGGGTCGTCGTCGTCGTCGCCTGCGTCGGCGTCGGCGTCGTGGGAGGCGGGGCCCATCGGCCTCTCCGCGGCCGCCTGTGTCCGCCTGTTTGTCTCTCCGCGGCCGCCCTGGTCCGCCCGGCGGCCTGTCCATCGTCGTCGTCGTCGCCGTCGCCGTCGCCGCCGCCGCCGCCGCGTTGCCGACATTTGCCCGATATTACCTCCCGAGCCAGGTGTTTCGGGATATTGTCCGACATTTGCCCGATATTGCCATCCCGATTGTTGCGGGTGCTTCCGATATTATTTGTCCGCCATTTGCCCGATATTGCCATCCCGAGCCAGGTGTTTCGGAATCTTCCGTGCCGTCAGAGGCATCGTCCGAGGAGCATGGATATTGTTAACTCGTTTCAATTCGTTTGCTCTGTGCAGTGAGGACGTGCCGAATGTGCTGTTTCGAGCCGTTGAGTGGTAGAGCGATGCATTCGGTTCAGTTGCAACGCAGCCTTTGCAGGCAAATCAGTAGAGAAGAGATTGCCATCCCGCCACCGATTATATGCCCGATTAGTTGTTCGATTTTGCCACCCCGCCACCGTTTGTTTTGCGGGTCCGAGGCCGCTCAGATGGCTGATGGGTTCTCCTGGGAGGCGTCTCGGGGGCGTCTGGGGGGCATTTGTTGGGCCTCTCGTTTTTGTTTTAAGGGCTCTCGCGGGGCTCCCTGGGGACACCTCGGGGCTTCTCCGGGGCGTCTCGGGGGTCGTCTGGGGGGGGCGTTCTGGGGCCGAAGGCTCCACATGTCTGTTCGGATTCCCCTTCCGGGCTTCCTTTTGAGGCTGTCCTCGGGCTCTCTTGGGCCGTCTCGATGCTTCGTTGTGGAAGTACTTGGAACCCGCTCGGGGGCTTCTCGGGGGCCTCTTGTGTCATCTGGTAGGGATATTGGGGAGCTATTGGGCCGTCTCGGAAGCATCTCGGGGGCGTCTGGGCGTTTTGAGCCTCCTGGGTTTTTTTAAGGCTCTCGCAGGGCTCCCTGGGGACACCTCGGGGCTTCTCTAGGGCGTCTCGGGGGCCTCCTGGGGGGGCGTTCTGTGGCCGAAGACTCCACGTGTCTGTTTGGATTCCCCCTTCTGGTCCTCCTTTTGAGGATGTCCTGCTTTCTCTTGGGTATTGGCTATTGTAAACGTGCACATATATCTTAGAATACACACGGCAATACTATAACAAACAGATTCGGACACGAGCGGATTACGGCAGGTAAGGCCACCGAAAGCGGCAGCAGCAGGAGCAGCGTGATTATATATGGAGTACAGTAGCGGCAGCAGCTGTGTCTTCTTTTGTCATCCTCTCCCTCACTCCTCCGTTGCCTTTTGGGGTCAAGATCTCAGAGCGATTTCGGGCGTGCCCCGACAGCTCTGGTTGCCGGGCGCGCCGCCCGCGACCGCGCATTTGCTGGGCGCGCCGCCGTGCCGTTTCAAACTGTAAATATGTTATTGTCGTGTTTTTCTTCTGGTGTGTCGGGTGCGCGGCCGTGCCATTTCAGATTGCAATTTGCTAATTCTCGCGCTTTTCTTCTGGTTCGCTGGATGCGGAGCCGTGCCGTTTCAGAATGAAAATTATTAATTATTATTTTTTTTTCTGGTGCGCTGGGTGTGCGGCTGCGCCGTTCGAGATTGCAAACTCTTAATTATAATGTTTTTCTTCTGGCGTGCTGGGCGCGCGGCCGCCCTGTTTCAGAATGTCAAGTGTTAATTCTTATCCTTTTCTTCTGGTGCGCTGCGTGCGCGCCGTGCCGCTCCAGAACCTAAATTGTTAAGTATTATCATTTTCCTCTGTTGCGCTTGGTGTGCGGTCGCGCCATTTCATATTCGAAATTGTTAATTCTTGCGATTTTCTTATGGCGTGCTCGGTGCGCAGCCGTGTCATTTCATATTCGAATTTGCTCGTGCCGTTCTATAGTCCAAATTGGTAATTCTCGTCTTTTTCTTCTGGTGTACTGGGTGCGCGGCTGTGCCGTTCCAGATTGCAAACTCTTTTTTTTTTTTGTTTGTTTGTTTTGTTTTACTTTGGGCGTGCTGGGTGCGCGGTCGCCCCGCGGCCGTCCCGCTTCAGAATGTCAATTGCGTTCTTAGCATTTTCCTCTGGTGCGCTTCGTGCGCGGCCGCGCCGTTTCATATTGCAATGTGCTAATTATTATGGTTTTCTTCTGATGTGCGACTGTGCCGTTTCAGATGGTAATTTGTTAATTCTCATGTTTTTCTCTTGGTTTGTTGGGTGCGTGGCCGTGCCGTTTCTGAATGTGCATGTGCAATCCTTATACTTTCCTTCTGGTGCGCTGCGTGTGCGCCGTTTCAGAATACAAATCATTAATTCTTATGCTTTTCGTTTGATGTGCTGGGGTGCGGCCGCGCCGTTTCAGATTAGAATTTGCTAATTCTCACGATTTCTTTTTCGTTTGCTCGAAGCGCTGTCGCGCAGTTTCAGATTGCAAACTGCTTATTCTTTTACTTTTCTTTTGGTCTGCTGGGTGGGCGGTTGTGCCGTTCCAGAATGCAAAAATGCTATTATTATGCTTTTCTTCTGGTGTGCTCGGTAACCGGCCGTGCCGTTTCAGAATGTAAATTGTTAATTCTTATGCTTTTCTTCGGATTTGCTGCGTGCGCGAGGCGCCTTTTCAGAATATAAATTGTCATTCGCGCACCGAACAGACTAGAAGAAAATGATGAGAATCAGCAATTTGCAATTTAAGACGGCACGGCCACGCGCCCAGCACATCAGAGGAAACATAATCATAATAAGCAGCCTGCAATCTGAAACGGCGCGGCCGCGCACCGAGCGCAGTAGAAGAAAATAATAAGAACTACGAATTTGCAATCTAAAACGGCACGGCCGCGCACCGAGCACCCAAGCAAACGGCGATAGCAAGCGCGCAAACATAAATATGAGAATTACGAATGTGCAATCTAAAACACCCAGCACACAATAAGAAAAGCATAAGAATGAGTAGTTTGCAATCTGAAACGGCGCGACCGCGCACAAAGCGCACCAGAGAAAAAAAAAAAAAAAAAAAAAAAAAAAAAAAAAAAAAAAAAAAAAAAAAAAAAAAAAAAAAAAAAAAAAAAAAAAAAAAAAAAAAAAAAAACATTCTGAAAGGGCACGGCCGCGCACCCTGCACACGAGAAGAAATCATCAGGCCGTGCCGTTTCAGATTGCAAACCGCTAATTCTTATGATTTTCTTCTGGTTTGTTTGGTGCACGGCTCTGCCGTTTCAGATTGCAAATTGTTAATTATTTTGCTTTTCTTTTGCTGTGTTGGGTGCGCGGCTGTGCCGTTCCAGATTGCAATCTCATAATTCTTATTCTTTTCTTTTGATATGCCGGGTGCGCGGCCGTGCCGTTTCAGAATGCATATTGTTCAGCCATCTTTTTTGTTGGGTGCATTGCATGCGCGGCCGCGCGCTTACATATTGCAATTTGCTAATTATGATAGTTGTCTTCTCTTGTGTTGCGCGGCCATATTGTTTCAGAATGTAAAGTCTTAATTATTTTCCTTTTCTTCTGGTGTGTTCGGTGCGCAACCGTGCCGTTTCAGATTGCAAACTGCTAATTCTGATTATTTTATCCTGGTGTGCTGGGTGTGCGGCCGTGCCGTTTTAGATTGGGTGCGGGTAATTGTTATCTCTTCTCACATTCGTCACGTGCACGTTTGCCCGCATTGTTCAGAGTGGTGTTACTTACGTTTACGTGGTTTCGGCTTATGTTGTTTACACTCACGTCTCACGTGGTTTGTACCCGCGTTGTTCGCGTTCAGAATTGTTTCTCGTCTCAAATTCTCGTCCACAAGAAGTCGCCTGTCATCTGCATCCGTCGCTCGTTTATCATTTCAAGTCATTTTTGATCCCAAAGCGTACGGACGCTATTCTTCGTCCTTGGCGGTCGCGCGGGTCGTCGGCGATTTCCCAGCGCCAGAACATTTATTACTCTTCGCCCGAAGGAGGTTTTTAATTCTAGACGCTTCGCGTATCCCCACCAGCCCGTCCAGAAATGAATCCCAGGGGGGTGGAGGTTATGAGGGAAGCGGGGGAACATGCAGAAGAACAAAGGGCGGGGTGAGCCGCCATATACCCCAAGAGGGGGAGGATGTAGGAGGAGCCGTCGTCGTCGGAGTAGGAGGAGGAAGAGGAGGAGCAGGAGGAGGAGCAGGAGGAGGAGGAGGAGGAATAGAAGGAGGAGGAGATGGAGGACTGCGAGGACGAGGAGGACGAGAAGGAGGAAAAGGAAAAGGAGGAGGTGCGGGGACAGGCCCCATGCTGCCACCCTGCTTGGCCTCGCGCTTGGGCCTCTGGCTCAAGACCCCAGGGAAAAGGCCGCGCCGGGGGGGCCCTCCACCAACCTCAGGTTATGAGCCCTTCGCTCCCAGCGCCCGCATCTTCCCCTTAGCCTTAGTTCGCGCGCGATCGATCGGATGGCGGACGCTGCATCTGTTCGGATCCCCGACGACGACGACGACGATCTGGCTGAAGTCACTCCTGATCGCCTGTCGGGTGATGTTCCGTCCACTGCTGTTCCGAAAACACCGTTCACACGTAGGTCATCGCCACAGACGCCAGCACAGGCAGGAAGGCAAGCAGCACCTGCGCCTCTCTGGGCTGACAGTCGTGGCGAGGCGCCTCGCCCGACTGGACGCCAGGAGGGGCCCCCAGGGTTACCTACACCACCACAGCCCACTACGACTACACCAGCACCGACCGCTCCACCTGACGTGAACGCTTTCCTCATGTGCAAGCTTGGAGAGAGTCTCTCCGAGGTCGCACGCGAGCTGTCTGCCATGCAGTCCGGCGGCGGCGGGGGCGGCAGCAACTCGAGACAGCCATTGCACGCCCTGCCGAAAGGTCCCCGGGCCCTTCCGTCGGTGAAGTCGTGGCGCGCGTGGGTCAACGCCAAGCTCGCCAGCTGGTGCGGCCTGCAAAGTGCAGGCTTTGCTGATGCGGTACAACTGGTCCTGAGTGACCCGGAACTGGACACTTCACCGGTGCACAACAACCCGGCCTACACCATAGCCAACAAGGCGTTAGCCTTCGAGCTCTGCGGGTTCGCGGACGAATAGTTATGCCTTTACTTTGACGAAGACCGCACAGATGGCATCTCCATGGTGGCGGCTTTGGCCGGGGCCGTCCTGAAATCCAGCGCAACGTACGTGTCAGCCTTGAACGACAAGTTTACCGACCCAGAGCCGGTCACCGACAAAACCAAACTGCAGCACGCATTCCGGGTGTGGAAGACTGACTACGACGAGTTGCGGGCCGCAGGCTCCGCACCTTCACAACAAACAGCTCTTCGTTCACTGCGGAGGCTGATCGGCAAGCTCAAGCCACTCCAAGTGACCTTGGAGATGGTGTCGTACACGCACCCGAACGATGTCCATGCCATCTACGAGATGGCTGAGCGAAAGGCGGGCGAGTGGGCACTCCTGCACGACACGCCGACCACCGACGCCCCGCCAGCGCCGACAAGCGTCTTAGCTGGCGCTGCTGCAACTGGCAAGGACGGCAAGACGGGCAAAGGCAAGGACGGCAAAACAGGCAAAGGCAAGGACGCGTGGATCCCATGCTCGTTCTACATGAGCGGCTGGTGCTCCATGGGCGACAGGTGCCGCTTCTCCCACAACAACACGGGCCCCACGCGCACCCCTGGCACTCCAAGCGGCTCCTGGGGCCAACAAACGCAACGTTTGCCCAAAGACGTCTGCAGAGTGTGTTTCGAGCCCGGCCACTGGGGCAACGAATGCCCGAACAAAGGCAAGGGCAAAGACAAGGACAAAGGTAAAGGGTTTGGCAACACCAATCACAGCTGGATCGGAACCAGCAGCTCGGGCGGCGCACCGGGGACGCCCGTGCCGCAGCCGAGTTTCAACGAGAGGAAAAGGAGCCGGATCGGAGCCGGCAAGTTCGCACCTGTCACAGAACAGAGTTGGATCGGAGCCAACCAAGCAGGTCAATTTTCGGGCGGCGGATCGGTACCGCCCGCCCCACCAGCAACCGCAATCACACTGGATTCACTCACATCACAAGCAGAGCAGTACATGGAACACTTGAAAACAGAGTACAAAGGCACCAAAGACCTCCTGCAAAGACTGAGTGGTCAAATGGTCCGTCTCACGTTCAAGTCCATCAGCATCGGCGAGCACGGGGTTGCGTGCGACGTCCTCCGTCTGATCGCCGATTCGGGCGCCGAGCGGCATATTTTATGTGGCACCGATTTCGCGTGCGCACAGAATCGGCGCCCCTTGGCGCAACCCATCATCATCCTCGAGACCGCTAACGGCGAGACGCTCGTCACCGAGGAAGCAGACGTTGTCTGCTGTGGCGTTCACCTACAATCTTGTCTCCTCTGCACTGTAGCTAGCTCTTCCCTCTTATCCATAGCTCTACTTACAGACAACGGGTGGGAGTACAAGCAGGGAAGGTTCGGAGCGACGCTGGCGAGCCCAGCGGGAGAGCAGTACAACTTGATCAGGGAGGGGAACTTATTCTACTTGGGTGGGCATACTTGCACCGGTTCCTTGAACATGGTTTCCTCGACGTTTTCCCCCTCCACTCTTCACTACTTGCCAGTGCGTATAGGCAACGCGGAGGAGAAGGAGCAGGAAGGGGAAGGGAGAGGAGGAAGAGGAGGAAGGCCTTCCGGCAGGCCAGGGGACAGTCGTGGCGAGGAGCCTCGCCCGACTGGAACCGACCTGTCGATTCGTCCAATGCGTCCGCCTCCTGGTGCTCTCGGGGACAGTTGTGGCGAGGAGCCTCGCCCAACTGGAACCGCGACGCCGTGCGTCCATCCAACGGCCAGTAGTTCCTTCGACACGTATGCCGGATTCGCCATTCGAGAAGACGCCGTCCCAGTTTTCACAAAGCTCGATTCCTGCATCGATTTCCTGCGCAATTCTGGTTCCGACACTCCTGTGTTATTCTTCCCGGAGTCGGGGCCCCATCCCGAAAAATCCGCCATCTTAGAGGGGCCCATTTTGGATCACATTCGACGGGGGCACATCGATCGCGACCCAGATTGCGACATTTGCGTCCAAGCCAAGCTTCGTGCACGCCCCGCCTGGCGCATCTCCGACGAGAGTGGCGGGGGGGAAATATCAGCAGATCTGGTCGGCCCACTTCCAGTGTCCCTGAATGGTAACAGGCATGGCCTCGCACTGGTCATCAGGAAATCTCGCTACGGATTCGCACTCGGACTACCGAACAAAGAATCGGCCACAGTTAGGGACGCTATGATAACATGTAAACTTCACCAGCGAAAGTTGTGGCGCTTCCATTCTGACCTCGGCACGGAATTTTTGGGAGAGTGTGAAAAATGGTTACGCGAGTGTGGCATTGTGCATGCAGACACTGGTGGTTTTCGATCGCAGGCCAATGGCATTGCCGAGCGTCGCATCCAGAGCCTGTTCGAGCTTACCCGGGCCATTCTCCTGCAAGCTTCTGCCCCGAAAGCTCTTTGGGATGAAGCTTACCAGCATGCCAACAACATCTTCGACAATGCACCCCATGAGGTCCCTGGCTTCGCCGAGAAACAGGTCCCACAAGCGTTGGGGAACCCAGGCGGCACGTTTCACGATGTCTCCAAATGGCCCCCGTGGGGATGTAAAGTCTTGTACTTCGTGCACAAACCGCAACGGACCGACAAGTTCGACTCCCATGCAAGGCTCGGGATCTTCGTCGGTTCGATTCGAAAACTTCTGGGGGAATACGGGTGGTTCCGATCACCCCGCTCGGTGAGCGATGGGTTGTCGAGCGGCCGATCGTATGCACCACAGTGCGCTTCCGCGAGACGATCTTCCCGCTCTCCTCTCCGTCCTCGAAGCCAGTGCCCTTGGATGTACCCTTGGATGCGGGAGCTGCCCCGAGCGACATCGAGGTAGATATTCTCCTGGAAAGTCCCCCGCAGCCAGTTAGCGTAGCTGACAGTCGCGGCGAGGCGCCTCGCCCGACTGGACC
The DNA here is from genome assembly GCA_963575745.1 of Prorocentrum cordatum. Lineage (NCBI taxonomy): Eukaryota > Dinophyceae > Prorocentrales > Prorocentraceae > Prorocentrum > Prorocentrum cordatum. The sequence continues at coordinate 214,100 of CAUYUJ010015067.1, forward strand.
CCCACCGGCGGCGGAGGCTCAGACGACTCCCGTGGCTGGGTCGAACAAGAGAGCCACGACCGAGGAGAGACGACGCTATTGGCGGGAGCGTTACCACGCGCGTCAGCGCGATCGCAGGACAGTTCAGCCGGAAGCATCTCGGAGGACCCGTCGTCGTGTTGCCCACGTAGGTGTAGAATCTTCGGATGATTTGTCAGGCTCGGATTCCGAGCCCTACCTCAGCACACCGTCGTCTCTGGCATCCTCTGGTACGTCTGAAGATGAAGACGGGTACCCGGATCCATCCCTAGAGGAAGTCGTCACGTTGTTTACGAAGACCTCGTTTCTTCAGCCCGATCTCCAAGTTGTACCTCCAGCCTCAGATAGTTTCCGAGCCTTTTCGACCGAGATCGCCCGGCAGGAGCTGGACTCTGAGGTGATGTACGTGCTCGGGCGTCAGGCGGCGCACGTCACCCAACTCATGGACACGAGGAAGTACCTCAAGACCCCTCGTGGTGTTGAGGCTGCGGCCCAGGAGTTCGCTCGAATGATGGAACACCCTGTGTGGGCACCACCCCAAGAGCTCGACTCGATCCCGGATTCGGCCCGCGTCGTAAAGGGCAAACTCCTCATTTCAGAGAAACACTTCGAGCTCCCAGCGGCCCTCCATGAGTGCAAGGCCCGATTCGTCGCTATGGGGAACATTCTCCTCAACAAACACATGCGCGTCGTGCGCTCCTCCCCCGACCTGCTTTGGTCTCCTGTTACCAGCCTGGCCGGAGCTCGCTTCGTGCAGGCGCGCAGCCTGGCCATGGGGAGGGAAACCGAAACCATAGATTTGTTGAGTGCGTACTTGCAGATCTTCCTCGGGGGTGACATCGAATACTACATAATCATACCAGCAGAGGTCATAGACATTCTCCCTGAAGATGTCCGTCGTCTTTTCCGTTCTCTGGAAATGCCAGTTTGTAGATTGAAGCGTGCATTGTATGGTCTTCAACGGTCCGGCTCCGACTTCATCGCTGCGTTTACGCAGTGGTTGATGTGGAACGATTGGCAATCGATGGAGGAAGAACCGGCTGTCTTCTATCTCTGGCACAAGGACAACGACAAAGAGGCCCTCCAGCGGGCTTTGAAACTTAAAACTTGGGTTGATGCTGAACTCCAAGGTGGCCGGAATCCGTTTTCTCAGCAAGACCGTGTTGAGACGCCATTTTGGCACGACACATATCAGAAGATGATGATTCCACACCACCGGCAAAATCGTAGTTCGAAGCATTGTTCCACTATGGCTACATGCGTCGACGATTGTGAGCTGGACGCGCAGAAACGGAACCGTGAGAGCATTTGGGCCGTCATCCGCACGATGTTTTCTTCGAAGTCGCCCGAGATAGTCCACAAGTTTTTGGGGTGCATCTGTAGCCCTCCACGTCTTATGAAACTCGCTGACGGTAGGTCCGGTACCGTGTGCACCATCTCTCAGGCCGACTATTGCAGACGTATCGTCCACGATTGGGAGACCGTCACGGGACAGGCAGCACGACCAACAACAACTCCGGCTCAGCAGACGTCGCCTCCACGCCCGGAAGACATCCCACCGTCAGAGGCCGGCACCGGCAGGCGCAAGATTATTGGTGAGACCCTCTACGCTGCTCGATGTTCACGCCCCGACATATCCTTCGCTGTAGGCCGTGTCGCCCGGTACGTCGACAAGTGGTGTCCGTGGGCAGAGACAGAACTTGCGCATCTTGCGGGGTATTTGTCGACCACATGTGGATTCGAGCTGGTGATGCCCATTGCAGGTGACAGCTGGCACGACCTATTGTTGCATGCGTGGTCTGATGCAGATTTCAACGTTCCGAAGAGCACTACCGGTTTCTATCTGGAGCTGGTCGGGCCGAAGGGTTCACAGTGCCCTCTCTCGTGGGGAGCTGCGCGGCAGGACGTCACCACCACCAGCACGGGCGAAAGCGAGAGCCTCGCATGGGCCACAACAGCCAAGAACGCCATTCGTCTCGCAGCCATGGTCGAGTACACACGCCCCACTCCAGTAGAGATTGTTGGTCGTCTTGACAACCAAGCTGTTGAACAGGCCATCAGAAAAGGATACAGCCAGAAGCTTGGACATTTGAAAAAACACGCGGAGGTATCGTTACTCTTCTTGCATGAGTGCGGGATTGTACCAAACCACACGCCTGGAATCCATAACATAGCCGATGCGTTTACAAAAGCCCTTGGCCACAATAAGCTCATGTACCTCATAGGGCGGTTGTTCGGCATCCGAGTTGATACATTCACTAATGGATCGGTCCGTGTATGCATGGTTAAGGTGCCATCGGGGTCATCAACATGTCCATCTGCATCGTCGCCGTCAGGACAGAGCCGGATGCCTCCTGGACAGCGCATGGTGGAGTTTGCCTGCCGGGCGGCGATGCTGGACAACGCCGAGGGCATCGCTCAGAGCACCGCCCGGCTCGACCCGAGCCGCCCCCTGCAGGCAGCACGTCTGAGCACCCTCCAGGACCTCCACAGACAGGTCCTCGACAAGGCAGCCGATCTGAAGACGCACATGCGGCGGCGCAGTGGCAGTCGCGGCGAGGAGCCTCGCCCGGCTGGATCAAACCGCTTGCAGGCAGACATCCGCAGCCGTATCTGCATTTGGGTGGCTCGCCGGAGGGACCGGGAGCGTTTCAAGGCTCGGGGCGATACGCGTCCAGAACTCCCCAAGCTTCATCCAGCCCCAGCGGGAGGATCCGAATACCCCGTCAAGGTGTTCACGATCGTGGTCGATTGCTCGGACGATGATTGCTTTCATGTTACTTGCACGAATCCCTTGGAGGGGAGTTCGTTTGTCATCGAGGTCGACAGGGTGGACCGTTACGGCGCCCTCAAAACCCTTATCTCCCGCAGGCTCGGCACAGACAAGTTCGTGTTGGTGAATGAGAACAACTTGCCATTACAGCATCTTCGGGATGATTTCCTGATCCAGGGTATTCCGGATCTGACGGCCGAGCTTCTCGGACAGGCTGCCGCTGAACCAGTTGAACAGCTTCTCCTCCGTCCTGCACGCGTCGTAATTCGGAAGCCACCAAGCATCAACCAACGGTCCAGGATGAACGCCAACAGAACGTTGAACAAGAAGACCAAACGAGGTCCTACAGGTACGTACTCTACTTCTCTGCTTCGGGCCGCCCCCAAGAGGGGCAGCATTGGAACGACGTCCAAGGCTGCCGGCGCCCCCCGGCCGCCATCGGCAGCCGGCCTCGTGCGATGTCTTGGATCTGAAGTTCAGTACGGAGGTGATCATAAACGTGAGTAATGCAAAAGTGATTGCTTAGGGCCCCGGTGCCCTTGCACTGTAGGTTTCACATAGTATCAAAATCGATATCGTAATGCATGTTCCTTCGGATTTTTTTATATGATTGGTTTTCGTAGCGATTTTTGGATGGACGCGTGTTCTGGACCTTCCTCTGCCTCTTTCCCCGTCCTCTCGGGTCCAGGGCATGCGTGCAGTCAAACTGTCGTTGAACTTCGGACTGCCCGCTGTGCAGCCGCGCCTGCGCAGCAAGGCCGGCGCAGGGCGGCAGGGCGGCGTGCGGGGACAGGCCCCATGCTGCCACCCTGCTTGGCCTCGCGCTTGGGCCTCTGGCTCAAGACCCCAGGGAAAAGGCCGCGCCGGGGGGGGCCTCCACCAACCTCAGGAGGAGGAGGAGGAGGAGGAGGAGGAGGAGGAGGAGGAGGGGGAGGGGGAGGAGGGAGGAGGAAGAAAAAGAGGAGGAGGAGGAGGATGAGGAGGACAATTGCGAGCTTGGGGGCCTCTTGGGCCGTCCTTGGGGCCTCTTGGCGGTCCCGGGGGCCTCTTGCGTATCTCGGGGAGCCTCTTGTGGCCTCTTGGGGGTCTCTTGGGGGCCTCTTGGAGGCCTCTTGGGGGCCTCTTGGGGCCTCTTGGGGCCCTCTTGGGGCGCTCTTGGGGCGCTCTTGGGAGCCTTCGAGGCGCTCTTGGGGCCATCTTGGAGGAGATCTATCAAAGAAGGGGGGGTCCCCAATTAGCGCTGCCCCTCTAGAGTGCCTCGAGTCGCTTCTTGGGCCCCCCCAAGAGGCCAAAATCCTTCCAAAACCTAGGTAAAATCAATGTTTTTTGTTTTCTCGCCTTTTCGCTCTTGGAGCCGTCTTGGGAGCCTCTTGGGCCTCTTGGGGGTCTCTTGGGAGCCTTTTGGAGGCCTCTTGGGCGCCTCTTGGGGCCTCTTGGGCGCTCGCTCTTGGGGCGCTCTTGGGAGCCTTCGAGGCGCTCTTGGGGCCATCTTGGAGGAGATCTATCAAAGAAGGGGGGGGTCCCCAATTGGCGCTGCCCCTCTAGAGTGCCTCGAGTCGCTTCTTGGGCCCCCCAAGAGGCCAAAATCCTTTCCAAAACCTATGTAAAATCAATGTTTTTTGTTTTCTCGCCTTTTCGCTTTTGGAGCCGTCTTGGGAGCCTCTTGGGCCTCTTGGGGGTCTCTTGGGAGCCTTTTGGAGGCCTCTTGGGCGCCTCTTGGGGCCTCTTGGGGCGCTCTCGGGGCGCTCTTGGGGCGCTCTTGGGAGCCTTCGGGGCGCTCTTGGGGCCATCTTGCAGGAGATCGATCAGAGAAGAGGGGGTCCCCAATTAGCGTTGCCCCTCTAGAGTGCCTCGAGTCGCCTCTTGGGCCCCCCAAGAGGCCAAAATCCTTTCCAAAACCTAGGTAAAATCAATGTTTTCTGTTTTCTCGCCTTTTCGCTCTTGGATCCGTCTTGGGTCATCTTGGACTCTCTTGGGGCCTCATGGGGGTCTCTTGGCAGCCTCTTGGAGGCTTCTTGGGGGCCTCTTGGGGTCTCTTGGGGCCCTCTTGGGGCGCTCTTGGGGCGCTCTTGGGAGCCTTCGGGGCGCTCTTTGGGCCATCTTGAAGGAGATCTATCAAAGAGGGGGGGGGTGCTTATTAGCCCCGCCCCTCCAGAGTGCCTCGAGTCGCCTCTAGGGCCCCCCCAAGATGCCAAAATCCTTTTCAAAACCTATGTAAAATCAATGTTTTGTGTTTTCTCGCCTGTTCGCTCTTGGAGCTGTCTTGGGCCATCTTGGACGCTCTGACACCTCGCGACCGGCCCCGTCCAGGTCGGTGGGGAGGGGCAAGGGGAGGGGTAAACCCCTCCCCGAAGGGGAAAAAGGGGGTTGGCAGAGGAAACTCCCTAGACCACCTACGCCCTAAAGGGCTGGTGGGATTCTTGATCCTACATTACCAGGTGACGGGCAAGGCGCCGAACTGGCAGCTCGCGCGCCACTTCTCGGGGGCTACGGCAGCGGTCGACGCCATCTCGCCCGAGATGCGCCAGCACGTGGCCCGGAGGGCGAAGGAGGACGCGGACATCGCTGCGGGCGCTCAGCGGGCTCGCACGCTCCAGGCAGGTCCCGGCGAGGAGGAGGCTCCGGAGGGGAGCGCAGGAGGTGGATCCCGGGGGAGGGGCGGCCGAGGCCGCGGCGGCGGCGCTGAGGGCCGCGGCCGCGGGAGTGGCGCCCCCCCACGGGGCCCAAAGAACCCTTTTGAGCGCGGCGGGGGGAATGGGCCCCCTCCCGCCGAGACGTTTCGGCCCACGTCGGCTGCCTTACCGCCGGGACGGGGCTCGCGCTTGCTCTTCCCGATCCCCCTGGTGGCGGAGGGCGTCTTCAGCCGACATCACCGTGAGCGACGTGGACCTCGTGGGCAGCGGCGTATCTTCGTGGTCGTGAACCGTGCGATCAGGGCGCTTAACTGGCTGGAGGGACTCGAGAGCAGCACATCCTTGCATCGGTGCGAGTTCACTGGGATGCATGATGAGGTCGTGGCGCGCATCGAGGGCCTGGTCAGATCCCAGGAGCCGACAGCTGACGCACCCTCTCCGAGATCGTCGTTTTTGGAGATGATCCGTGGCGTTTCCCTGTATGAGGAATGCCAATCGAACGTTGCCCCCTTCCAGTTGCGCTTCGTCTCACCGCCTGCCGACGTCTCCACGGCGCCGTCCGTGCATGGCCTTGTCGACCAGCAGGGGCGCCTTTTCTTGGAGGGTCGTGGAGAGCGTATGCTACGTGACATCAGCGAGTTCGTGGACTTGCGGCAGCGGGAGCCTGTCAAGCCGTACTCTGACCCTCGTTTTGGTCGATCGCGTCGCCAGTACCTTCGGTTCATCTGGCGCCTGCATGGCATAGGCATGCTCCGGTGCACCACGCGGCCCATCGACTTCATCGGGTCCTTCTTCGTCTGGAAGAAGGGTAAGACCAAGCAGAGACTCATCTTGGACGGTCGAGCAGCCAACCAGCGCTTCGCCCAGCCACCTCACGTCGACCTGCTGACCGCGGAGGGCCCAGCCTCCATCGAGGTTTTCGTGGACGAGGACCCCGGGCAGACCAGCGACCTCGGCCGCGGCGCTCTCCGAGCGCTTCGCATTGCCCTCGGTGTCGCAGACGTGGAGAACTGTTTCCACCGCGTGATCATGCCCCCGTGGATGAGCCGCACGTTCTGCTACGAGCCCGTGCTCGCCGCGGAGGTGGATCCCGCAGGCGTGCCTCTGGTCGAGGGCGACCTGGCCTCAGGGGGCACCCAGGTGCGGCCCGCCGCGCGCCCTCTGCCGATGGGCTTTGCTGGGGCCTCTACTTCTGCCAGAGCGCCAACGCCGGGCTCTCGGGCAGCGCGCCGCTCCCTCACCACGCCCGCCGACTGTCGGATCGCGGGGAGTCGGCCGTGTTCGAGACCGGCGCCCCCGTGACGGACCTCTGGCGGTGCGTCTATGTGGGCAACCTCGGGGCCCTGGGCAGGGGCGCCGACGCGGCGGGCGCCGCCCTCTCCGAGCAGGTGCAGGTCTTCAGCGAGAGCGGGTTGGACATCCACGAGGTCGGCTCTTCATCGAGAAGGGCTCCGCGCTGGGAGTTGACCTCGATGGCTCGAGGCTCGCGACCTGCCTCGCGCCGAAGCGCCGGTGCAGGATCGAGAAGGGGCTGCTCTACCTCCTCCAGCGTGGGCGAGCCAGCGGGCAGATGGTGGAGAGCATCCTCGGGCACTGTACCTACGCCGCCCTGATCAAGAGAGAGGCCATGGCTGTTTTCGCGGCCTCGTACGCTTTCGTGCACGCCACTTACACAAAGGACATCGAGCTCTGGGACTCGGTCAAGGCGGAGTTCGGTGCTTTCCTGGGGCTTCTGGGGCTGTTGGTGTTCATGCAGAGCGACTGGTGGCTGCCGTGGAACAGGGGCGTCACCGCGTCGGATGCGTCCCCCGAGGGCTTCGGCATCGTGAGCTCGCGCTGGCCATCCCGTGACGCGGCGAGCGTCGGGCGAGTCCGAGAGCGAGGTCGTTTCCACCGCGGGGGGCCGGTTGCCCCCCGTGGTTCCGCGATGACGGCCGCTGGGTTCGTGTTCGAGGACGGCGTCTGGCGGCCGCGCGCGGAGGAGGAGCTGGGGGAGGACTGGTCCATCGTGGAGGGCTTTCCCGAGGTGCCAGCTCGCCTCCTCCATCCTGAGGGTTGGCGAGTGTGCCGCGCGGGCACGTGGGGGCGCCGGGGGCGCATCGCTTTGCTGGAGGCGCGCGCGCTGCTGGCCTCTGCGCGACGACTGGCTCAGGTCGCCGTCGGGGGCAATCGCAGGCACCTCCACCTCTGCGACAACATGGGCGTCGTGCTGGCTGTGAGTCGGCGCCGGTGCCGGGACTTCATGCTGCTGACCGTCCTGCGCAAGCTCACTGGATTCTTGCTGGCTCGCAATATTCGGCTTCGCGTGAGGTGGGTTCCCAGCGAGCTCAACTTCGGTGACGAGCCGTCCCGTATCTTTTCAGAAAAAGCATCGTCGTCTCTTGCTTGGGTCATTCCCGACTTCGTGCGCCGGGCGCCGCCGCCGCAGGCCCAAGCTGATGAGCGCCGGGCGGAAGCGCCAGCGGACCCTTGCCGCGCGGGCGCCGGCGCATGTCAGCGACCAGGACGCGGGGCCGGCGTCTGGGAGGAGGACGAGGGCGCTGGCAGCGGCAAGGCCGCGGCTGCAGAGCCGCGCAGCCGCGCAGAGAGGGCCTCTGAGGACGAGGCAGCTCTCGCCACGCGTGCCGCTAGAGGAGCTGCTGCTGCCGAGGCCGCCCCAGCGCCAGACCCTCGAGGAGTGGGCCGACAGGTCGCGCGCGAGGGGAGAGGCGACTACGTCGAGAAGCGCGGCACTCGGAGGCAGCGCACCTCGAGCTCCTCCAGCACTGGGCCCGCGTCCGGGGGCCTCGGTCGGGCCGCCGGCCGAGAGAGGGCGCTGGCCACGCGCTCGAAGCGGCGGCTCTGGAACTACCTCGAGGAGAAGTTCAGGGCCGAGGGCGACGGGATCACTCTGCTCGAGAAGCGGGCCGTCTCGGACAAGGCCCATCTCGAGTGCGCATCGAGGCGGCGGCCTTCAAGACCTCTGCAGCGGCGCGGGGCCTGCAGTGGAGCACGCCGCGGCCGACGCTGTGGACGCCGCTTTCGCGTCATACCTCGAGACGTGCTTCTTCAAGGGCTTGCAGCCGTCCACTGGGGCAATGGCGCTGGCGGGCTGGATCCACCTCCACCCGGCCTGCGGGCGCAGGGGCTCTCTGAAGCTACCCCGCGCCTGGAGGGCGCTGCGGGGCTGGCAGAAGCTGTGCCTGGGGCGCTCTCGCAGGCCGGAGGGGCCGGGCGTGTGGCACGGGCTCGCGAACGCCATCTGCCATCTCAGCCGCTCTCGGATGGCCGCGTTCGTGATCATGGCCGTCTCGACCTACCTCAGGCCAGGCGCGTTGCTGACGGTGCAGGGCAGCGACCTGATCCCACCAGCGCTGGGCGCGACCCAGCACTAGGGGGTGCTCGTGCACCCGCAGGAACGGCTGGGGCGCAGCAAGACTGGGGAGTCAGATGTGTCGACCCTGCTGGACAGCGATTGGGCGAAGGAGCTGAACCCTCTGTGGGAGCGTTTGCGAGCTGTGGCGGGAGGGGGGCCGCTGTGGGACTTCGACTACGGGGAGTACCTGCGCACCTTCCGCCAGGCGGCTCAGCTGATCGGAACGCCCGACCTCGTGCCCTACCAGACGCGGCGCAGCGGGCCAAGCGTGGACAGAGCGCGAGGCTCGCGCTCCCTGTTGGAGGTGCAGAAGCGTGGTCAGTGGAAGTCGAACAAGAGCGTGGCTCGTTACGAGAAGCACGCCAGGCTGTCCGACTCTTTTCACCGCCGCCCGGCCGCGCTCCAGGCATACTTTCAAGAGTGCGAGCTTCGCGGCACGGAGATCGCCCTCCACGCGCGGCTCGTGCCTCTCCCATGCTCGGAGCGCAACTGATGCAGGACACTTACATTGCAGACGCCTTCGCGGGCCAGGGCGGGGTCGCCAGAGCCTTCCGACGGCTCGGCTTCCAGGCACGGACCTGGGAGATCGCGCATGGAGAGCACGGCGACCTCACCTCTGCCCGCGTTTTAGGGGCGCTTCTCTCAGACGTTCGACGAGGTCGGTGCCTTGGGGCGATGATTGCGCCGCCATGCAGCAGTTTTAGTATTGCACGCATTCGCGCAGCGCCCATCCGATCTGCGCCTCGACCGTGGGGGTTTTCAAGGAAGGAGGTCAGTTTGAAGGGCTGGATGAAACTCGAGGAGGGTAACAAGCGTTGGAAAGCTTCTCTGGCAATAATTCGCGAGTGTAACGCCGTTGGTGCCCCGTGGATTCTCGAGAACCCATGCGCGAGCTATATGTTCAAAACCCGTGAGTTCCAGCGCCTGGCCTGCTCCCCCTCGGCGACGCCTCTGAGGATAGATTTCTGTCAGTTCGGCACCCCCTGGAAAAAGCCCACCACCCTGCTGCGCGGAAACATCCCCGTCCAGGATCTCGAGGGGCTTTCGCGGCAGTGCCAGGGCGCCAGCGGCGTTTGTAGCCGAACGGGATGCAAGCATGTCATTCTGTCAGGCCCTGCTCCGAATGGCCAACGTTGGACGCAGATAGCTCAGTCGTATCCACAGCAGCTCAATCGTGCGCTAGCCCGTGCTCTTGTGGCCCCTCTGCGAGCCAGATTTTTTCAAGCCTGAGTCGCATCCACTGCTGCTTCGGGATGGGTTGGGACATCTTTCGAGCAAAGGCTTGCTGTGCGTCACAGTTTTGCTCGGCCTCTCGCTTGCAGTCTCATCGCGATGACTAAGCACTGTTCTCGACATCAGACTTTCTCAGGCGCTCCGCCAGGAAAATAGAACAGGCTCGCCGGGGCTCAGTGGTTTGTACCTCGCCAGGCTCGCAGCCCCATAGGAGTGCGTGCACAGGCATGGGGAGGAGAGCAGCTTGTCGCCGTCCACGCTTGTTCAGCATTTTCCCTTTTGCTCCGCTCCACAGTCTTTTTGGCTCCCACCCGCGGCCGCCCTTTCAATGTCTTATGTAGCAGGGACATCTTTCGAGCAAGGGCTCGCTGTGCGTCACAGTTTTGCTTGGCCTCTCGCTTGCAGTCTCATCGCGATGACTAAGCACTGTTCTCGAAGACGGACTTTCTCAGGCGCTCCGCCAGGAAAATAGAACAGGCTCGCCAGGGCTCAGTGGTTCGTACCTCGCCAGGCTCGCAGCCCCATGATGATGATGATGATGATGACGATGATGATGATGACGATGATGGCGATGATGACGATGATGACGATGTTGATGAGAATGATGGTGTTTCTGTTGGCGGTGATGATGACGTTATGGTTACGACAGTGACGAGGACGAGGAGGATGACGATGACGGCGGCGGTGCTGAGGACGAGGAGTATGATCTGGACGGGGTGGGACGGAGACGTAGGCGGGGGGCGGAGGAGGGGGAGGGAAGAGGAGGCTAGCGATGACGAGTACGGCGATAAATGCGACGACGATGACGACGGCGGAGACGAGCGCCTCGGACCGCTCAGCAACCCGTGCCAGCGCCCAGGAGATCGAGGCGGCCTTCCAGCGCATGCGCGCCGCGCAGGACCGCCGGCCACTGCTGGTCCCCGTGAACAGGCGCCGCGCCCGGTCACCGAGGGCCCGTCGAAGTTGCAACCGCTGCGGGGGCGACGCAGGGCCGACATCGATACGCTCGGCACTCGTACGAAACAGATGTCAAGCAGTGGCGAAGCCTCCTTGTTTGCCTATAGGCCCACGAACTAATGTTCTAAGAACGCCTTGTGGTTTGCACGAAATGGTCTTAGAACATTTCTGGCTGAGGCTGTGTTGGGTTTATGTCCTAAGAAAGCTGTACAGGTTCTCACGCAATTTGTTGGGTTCTCAGGATATTTCGTGGTAGACCTGTAGGAATGCCCCAACGGTCGGTCCATATTCAAGAATGGGCACGGAGACTGACAGTTGTTCATTTGAGACATAAGGCCGCCTGCACAACAGCGGCCGCTGTCGGCTCGGCATCGTAGCCATTCTCTCCATAACCAGTATGGTTTTCTGGTCGTCCAAATGCCATCCTCTCATTGTGAGAAGAACAGAAAGAACGCTTTGTGGCGCTTTTGGCAAGCCCCCGCGCCAGTTTGAACCAGGGTATGGGGGGGGGGAAACAGCCTCCCACTCCCAACGGGGGGGGATCGGACCCCTCCCCACACCCTGGTTCGAACCGGGGTCTGGTGGGGTTGAGACCCCCACCCTCGTCTCGGACCGGGCCGGGGGAGGGGGAGGGAGGTGTGGGATTCCATTGCAGCAAACTCCAGCCCTAGTAGGATGCTATTTAAGCTGTGTCGAGCCCTTGTCGGGTGTTTGAATTTGCTGTGTAAATTTGGATCGAGCCCTGGTAGGGTTGTGTTCAGGCTGGATCGAGTCATATTCGGATTCTATTAGATCTGCCTCCATACCGCAATAGGGTACTGTTCTAGACGTTTCGCGTAACCCCACCAGCCCATCCAGAAACGATACCAAGGCGAGGTGCCTTGATCAGGGATGTGGAGGAGCATGCAGTCAAGCAGCGGGCTGGGGAAACCGCCGTGTCCCAAGAGGGGGAGGATGGAGGAGGAATCGTAGGAGGAGGGGGAGGGGGAGGAGGGAGGAGGGAGGAACAGACGGCTGAGGAGGAGGAGAAGGAGGAGGGGGAGGGGGAGCAGAAAGTCCAGAGGCCTTTGGGATGTCTCCCAGAGTCTTTTCAGATGTCTCGGAGCGGCAACCTACTGTGACGTCACTGGCGCGGTGGACCAGGCCCGATCTCGCGGCGGCGCCGCCTCAGTTGCATTCTCGGCCTCTGCCTTGCCTTGCCTCCTTCTCCTCGGGGTGTGGGACGGGGGGTGGGCGGAAGAGAGCCTCCTGCCAAGTCGAGGTGTCTCGGTGGAACCAGAGTCGGACATGTCATAGCAAGAAGTCAGAGTTAATATGACCGGAACGACTTTCTTGCAGATGTCGGAGTCACGAGGTGTTTATTTGTTTTGGTGTCGTGTTCATCTGTCTTCTTTGCGGCAGGATCTCCGCGGGGAAAGGCATTTCCCTGAGAGACAGATGCTTGCCGCCTCTATACAGTAAGCGTGCGGCCCAGCATATGCACAGGTTGTTGACGAATGGTCACCCTGTGGACCAGCACAAACACGAAGGTCTCGTGCCAGCGAAGGTTTCGAGTCACCGACCCCGAGTTGCATTGGCTGCAGCTCGATAAACTTGTTCGGTTTTCTCCTCGGCTCGTCTAGTCTCGTTACGAGTTTCTGCGCTTGCGCGCTGTCCCCACGTGATCACGTTAGGGTCGACTCCGAGGGTCAGCGCAGTGCTTGCGCTGGCACAGGAAGGTGGCTTCCTGTGCCGCCTCTAGTGGCCGTTAGCGCGCTGCGCGACGGTATCCTTCAGGCTGCGAGTTCTTCGGATGTTTCTTGAAAGTTTCTTGGGGTCCCACTGGGGCGTCTTGGGCGTCTCTTAGCGGTCCAGGGGCCTCGTGGAACGTATTGGGTGCCTCGGGAGTCGCTTGTGAGTGGTCGCAGTTTCTTGGTACCGTTGTCGTGACTTGGTCGGCTACTCTGGATAGTGGTTCTTGGCCCTGAACTTCCTGTTCTTGGAGCTTTGAGCGGGCATGGGGTGTTCCCCTTACCTTTTTCCAGATGTTTGGGCATCTTGGAAGGAGACCGAGGCGGACCGAGGTTTCCGAAAATCCTCATGTGGGGAGACTCGAAGCGTCACCAATGGCACGAGCGAACACGAGAGCCGTGGCCTAGCTGCGGCTGCAACTTCAGCGCTTGCGTATTAAAGCACACGTGGTTCTAGCTCTAATTTCATTTCTTGTTTGTCTATATAAATACATATTGGATGACACCTACCATGTCGGTTCTATGTCACTCACTGTCCCTCTCTTCCTCTCCATCTCACCACTGCTTCGATATCATTCTCTCTCCCTCCCTCTACATCTACACCCATATATGTGCCTCTCCATCCCTCCATATCTATGTTTACACATGTATGCATCCATGTACAATGGCATGCCACCTTCACTTCCTGTAGACCAGTGCATAATTGCATGTATGGTGGATCGGCACACATGCACACACATACATACATGCATACGTCTACATGTGTGTGTATGTATGTATACGGAACAACACTTACACATGTGCTTACATACATCGACTGGCAGTTTTCAATCGAGTTTTGTGTCATATCGCTCGCTCCTGTGTCTTTCTATATATATATATATATTTATGCTCGGTCCCCCCCCCCAGCGACCCCCAAAACGCCCAAAACACGAAGCCGCGGTCTTGAGATGCTGGCACCGAACAGCCGCAGACACATGGTCTGTCACAGCGGGCTGTGACCCGAGAAGTATTCCTCCTCATCTTACTCTCCCTCATCCTCCCCCTCCTCTTCCATCTCCCCCCTCGCCTCCTGCTTCTCCTGTTACTCGTCCTCCTCCTCCCTCCTCCCTCGTCCTCCACCTTCTGTTCTTCCACCTGGTCCTCTCCCTGTTGGAGAACTCAACTTTGGCCTGCCATCCAGGCTGACGAACTCATCCGCTCGGCCCATCCGTCACGGGCACCGTGCGCGCAAGCATATCGGTTTCGGCCGAGGCCACGAAACACTGTGTATCACATGTGTTTCTGGTTTTTCTGGTCTGGGAACCAACGAAACACTGCGTATCACATGTTTTTCTGGTTTTTCTGGTTTCTGGAGCTGAAATGCTCGCCGCGGCCTCGCCCCACCGCTCCCCCACCTCCTGTTTGTCGGCACCTGAAAACCAGAAAAACCAGAAAAAACCAGTGATATACAATGTTTCGTTGGTTCCCAGACCAGAAAAACCAGAACCACCTGTGATACACAGTGTTTCGTGGCCTCCGAGCAAGAAAACATTGTGTACTCTTCGGGGACTACAGCGCTCGCCGCTCACTGGCAGTGCTCCTTGAGGAAGGCCTCCTCCAGCATCTTCCCTGTTGCCAGCCACAAATCCTCGCCCCTGTGCCAGTACAACCACTGGTAGGAGCCAGAACCAGAACCAAAGCCAGAACCAGAACCAGAACCAGAGCCAGAGCCAGAGCCAGAACCAGAACCAGAACCAGAGCCAGAACCAAAACCAGAACCAGAGCCAGAACCAGAGCCAGAACCAGAACCAGAACCAGAACCATAGCCTTGGTCGGAGGCCACGAAACACTGTGTATCACAGGTTTTTCTGGTTTTTCTGGTCTGGGAACCAACGAAACATTGTATATCACAGGTTTTTCTGGTTTTTCTGGTTTTCAGGTGCCGACAAACAGGAGGTGGGGGAGCGGTGGGGCGAGGCCGCGGCGAGCATTTCAGCTCCAGAAGCCAGAAAAACCAGAAAAACAAGTGATACGCAGTGTTTCGTTGGTTCCCAGACCAGAAAAAACAGAAAAACATGTGATACACAGTGTTTCGTGGCCTCGGCCGAAACCGATATGCTTGCGCGCACGGTGCCCGTGACGGATGGGCCGAGCGGATGAGTTCGTCAGCCTGGATGGCAGGCCAAAGTTGAGTCGTGTATTCGTGCTTTGGGCGTTCTGGGGGGTCGCTGGGGGGGGGATCGACCATATTTATATATGGCCACCGTGCTCTCATGGGCCGGTCTACCTCGTTATTTGACTTCTTCCTCGATTAGTTGATTTCTCTCTACCTCCGTTATTATATTTCTCTCTCCTTCCCTTTGTCTCTCTCTCTCTCTCTCTCTCTTTCCCTGCCGTAGCCATTTTGGCTCAAGATGCTTGCACTTGGGGGCTTCCGCGCCCTCGTGCCAAAGTGGGATAGCTCTGTTTCCCGAGCCAGACAATCCGATGTTTCAGGGGTCCTCCTGCTGGAGGGCTCGCGAGCCCAATGGTCCCACCGCCTCCCGTCTCCGATGTGCTGCGCGGGCCCAGGACACCGTTCTGGGGATGCAGTTGTGGCGCAGACAAGAACTGGGCGTGCCGAGTCCGCTGCCGCTGCGGCACCGCTGCCCCAGCTCGCATTGTCGCCGCAGCCAAGACCGCACACGCTAGAGCTGAGAGAGCTGAGAAGGAAGTGCAAGGGAGGAAGCCCGTGCTTGGTGGCCGTCGAGCCACACCAGCGCCGTGGGCACGGGACCAGAACGAGGAGCTCCGCAAGCAGGTGGCCGCGCTCGAGCGCAAGTTGGCCAACACCAGCCTCAAGGACCCGACGCCCGACCAGGGTACAGGTGCTGAGAGGCCGAAGGATGCAGGAGCTACCCGTGCAGAGATTCTCTCGTCGATCTCTCTCTCTCTCTCTCTCTCTCTCTCTCTCTCTCTCTCTCTATATATATATATATGAAAAGTACCTCAAGGAACCGTCGCTGCCGCCCAATGTCAAGCAGGCGCACCAGCTTGAGATTGAGACCCTCCGTGTGCAGCTCGAGAGTGTCCAGTCACCTGAGGCTGCCCATCGCAGGGCCCAGGATAAGCTCAAGAATGCGCAGTCGCAGCTGGTCAAGCTCCAGCGCGAGGCTGAGAAGATGTCCACGCAAGTTCATGACCTCCAGGCTGCACTGGAGAACAAGAGGGCCGCAATTACTTCCAAGGAGGCGGAGATCGACGGCTACAAGAAGTCGTTCGCTGAGACCACCAAGGCCGTCGCCCCAGAGCGGGCCCTCCTTCCTGAGTTCAAGTTCGACAAGGATGGGCCCCCCGAGGAGATCCGCACCGCCCTCGAGTCCATCGGAGCGGAGACCACTGCCAAGTTGTTCGCGGACCTCAAGGGCCAGGTGCGGAAGGCAACCGCACCCGAGCCAGCGGACGCCCCCATGCCACAGCAGCCCGCTGAGAGTCCTGATGAGACTCCTACTCTTGGTGATGATGACTCCCCTGGTGGCGGCGTCGAGCGTGACCTCGACCCCACCTTCGAGGAGTCAAAGGAACTGTTCGAGCTCGTCAAAGGGGGCAACCCTGCTGACAGCAACGAAGACCTCATGCAGAAGTTCCATGACAAGCTGCTGGTCATGCACCGAGACAAACGGCAGCGTCTTTGATATGCCTGTATTAGTCAGCAGCTTGCCTGTTCATCACGGCCAAGTTCGGCCACCGCCGAATGCTGACCCTAGAAGCCAGTTCTTCGTGGAGTCTTTCAACGCCAACCGTGGCATCCGTACGCTGAAGGAAAAGATACAGGCTTCGTCAGCGACAATCTTCGTCGCGCAGGAAGTTGGATTCCATGATGATGATAATGCTGATTTTGCTGCCTGGGCAGGTCGTCGTGGGTGGAAGTGTCTTACCAGCCCTGGCGCCAAGTCCAAGGGAACAACGCCCGCGCAGGGTGTTGCTGTACTTGCTAGGGATCACGTTGGACTTCGGGGACCAGGTTGCGCCCACGCTGTCCTCCACCATCGCCGCGCACTGCACGCTGTTGTGCACCTTCCTGGATGGCCACCGTTGCACATCGTCTGTTTCTACCTGGTGGTCAACCAGGGCATCAAGGGCAGGAATGCGCGTATCCTGGCTCAGATCGGCACGCGGGTTTCCGAGATTGCCGACCCCGTCGTCCTGGTTGGCGATTGGAATGCTACGCCGAGGGACATCGAGGAGTCAGGTTTCCCGGGAGTAGCCAAGATGGTACTTGTGGCCCCGTCCCTGCCCACATGCATTACACCCAAGTCTAGCCGTGCGATTGATTTCTTTGCTGTCAGCACTGTTGCCAAGAGGTTGCTCGAGTCCGTCCACGTGGACACCTCATGGCCGAAGCGACCTCACCGTCTTATTTCACTGGGCCTCTCTACGGAAGGCCTAAGGCAGCAGTACATGGTATATACGGTGGCAAAGAAGTATGGGACCGAACGTTTCTCATTGGTCCTGCGCGAGAAGGCTCTGACTGGCAGTGCCCCGCTGCGATGGCTGAGGCGGCCGTCGATGCTAGTCGCCAGAAGCCTGTTCGTGAAGCATGGTGGATTTTGTCGCGAGCGTGGGCTACCTTCGCCCATGCCGCCGAGAAGGAGGTCAGTGCAGTCACTGGCCAGCGTGCGTCCAGCAGCGCCTCGTGGGGAGCGCCGCCCAAAGCCAGATGGGTTGACTACAATCACCGCCCCGAGACAGTTGCTGAAGCCAAGGCGATCTCTCGCGGCTGGACTTGGTCAACGCAGTCCCTGGACAACTTGTGCGAGCTCATGAGGCTCAAGCACACTGCGGTACCTTGTCTGGAAGCCGAGGTGGATGTGTTTTCGACCGCAGAGTATTTCGGGCAGGGGCGATGCGCACGTTTGGATGCCAGTGTTCTTGAGGCGCGAGCCGCTGTTGGTAATGCCTTACTTCGTGCAGCTGGAGCCCAAGGCCCGCCACCAGCACCGTCCACATCACATTTACGCTCTGAAGTGGCCCCTGCGGCCGCTACCGTGGTTGGTCCCTCAGGCCAGGAAGGATTGCAAGTTGATGGCCTGTTTCCTGATCAGTCTGACGAGCCTGACATCGATCAGGGCGATTTCTTTGGCATCAATGCGCAGCTCGGGGACCGGACTGGAACCGTGTCTCAGGACGATGATTTCGAGACCTGCGTCGCCCCTCGGATCCACCGTGACAGCCACCGAGCTGCTTAAATTCTTGAGCAGTACCGTCGAGACATTGCAGCTGATGCACGGAAGGCCGAGCTGGATGAAGTAAAGGATGATCGCCAACGGCGGCAGGACTGGTGCGACGCGGCATCGTCCAACGGTGCGCGAGGACTTCACCGCGCTGCCCGAGTTCCCAATGCACCTCACCCTACGGTAGTTCGCACTGCTGGAGGGCTCACGGCACACCCTCATGATATCGTCGAGGCCGAGGTTCGCAAGTATGAGAAGCTTTGGCATGCTAGCCAGGTTCCGAGCCAAGCCTGGACGCCTGACAGGTCGGCAATGGACAGGGCCAGCGCGGCCATTATCCGCGATGTGGCCAACAGCTTTCCGCGCACCACAACGGCCAGTCTTGATCGAGTGCATCCTCGTCACTTTGGGCTACTTCCTCGCGCTGCGCTCGACACCATGGCAGCGCTGTTCGAGGCGTGCGAACGGATTGGTCTATTGCCTCGCCAGTTATGCTTCATTGTCATGCCCATGCTTGCTAAGCCTGACCAGGGCCACCGACTGATAATATTGTACTCGGGCATGTACCGTGTCTGGCAGAGGCTTCGTCGCCGTGACCTCGGTGGCCTTCACCAGCAGCTGCGCCGCCCGTACTGGGGCGCCTTGGCAGGCCGTAGTGCACTCGATCTG
This sequence comes from Prorocentrum cordatum, assembly GCA_963575745.1. Taxonomy (NCBI): domain Eukaryota; class Dinophyceae; order Prorocentrales; family Prorocentraceae; genus Prorocentrum; species Prorocentrum cordatum. The sequence goes on from CAUYUJ010015067.1 coordinate 232,663, forward strand.
TCTTGGCTGCAGGCTGCGCGCAGTGAGGCTGAGGTCAGCCAGAACAATTATAGCCTTTTGATTATGATGGACTACAGCAAGTTCTACGAGGGCATCCCGCTGGAGGTATTACGTGGTCGCCTCCTTGCCTGCGGCATGCCCATGCCGATTCTCAAGTTAATCTTCAACACGTGGCAGTCACCGCGTATCATTCGCCTGGGCCTGCACCACAGTTGCACAGTCTTGTTCGCCACTTTCGGGCTACCAGCAGGCCGTGCATTTTCTGATGTTGCGGTTCGAGCCTTCACGATCACAGAGTACGACCAGTTTGTGCGCCGCAACCCGTCGATCGATTTCATGAGCTACATTGACGACACTGGGGTCCATGTGAGCGGCCGTGACCGAGACATCGTTGCAGGCGTCGCGATCCAAGCGGGTGTGCAGTTCCAAGCAGTTTCGAGACGACTTCAGGCCACTCTCAATGATAAGGTCGCCGTCGTGGCCAGTGATAGTGCCCTTGGCATGGAGGTGGCCACGAAGCTCGGCCTCGCCAAACACAAGTCCAAGCCAGCGGTCGCCTACCTCGGCACGGACTTCACCGGCGGACGGCGACGGGCGCAAGCCCGCACCGCTGGCAAGAGGAAGATGCGTTTGAGGAAGTCCTCCCAGCGCCTGGCCAAGGCGGCCAAGCTCAAGTCCATGAGGAAGGCCGACGAGAGGCTCGGAAGAGTCTACACCACTGGAATCAATATGGCAGCTCACTACGGGGTCGAGGTCAACGGCGTCGACGACCAGGAGCTGCTCGCCATCCGTCGCCAGGCCTTGTCCTACCTGGCGCCCGCGACGAGGGGTGCGAGTTTGCGCGCCAAGCTGGCCTTGCACGGTGAGCCAGCGGCGCGTGAGGCCATGGCACCCGCACTCCAGTGGCCTAAGATGATATGGCACGCTGTGGCCTTCCCGACTGATGCACTCGTAGGCCTAACTGAATTAGAACGCATGTGGGACCGCGTTTTTTCCCAGGCTCCGTCGGATGTGTCCTGGGCCCAAACCCGCGGACCGATCTCCAGGATCCCGCTTTGCCTCGCTCGCGTAAGGTGGAAGCCTGTGTCAGCCACTGAGTGGATCGACCAGCATGGTATCACCATCCAGCTCACACAATGCTCCCCTGCGATGCTAGGTAAAATGTTCAGCACCGCGCTCCAGGCTGCCCATGAGAAGTCGCTTGGGGAGAAGTGGGGGTTTGCTGAAGGAGTTAGGGCCAACCTGGACGTGGTCAGGTCTTGCCTCAGGTCCAAGACTAAGTATAGCAAGTACCAGAAATATCTAGTTCAAGCTGCTGTCTGCGACTGTTTGTGGACGGAACAGCTTGCACATGACAATGGTTATGTCACTCTTCGAGCTGGCCGATGTGAATGCGGCGAGCCTGACACCACCCACCATCGGCTTTTTTGTTGCCAGCTCCCAGCTGTAGCCCAGGCCCGCGAGGAGGCGGAAGTGCCTTTGACTTTCCTGGACGAAGCGCGGGAGGACCCTGGTAGTCTACTCCATTTGAAAGGTGTCGTCTCGGTGCTCCCAGGGGACATCCCTCTTGTCAAAGGGGCCCCCGAGGCCATGGTCCTGGACGGTCTTGGGGAGGTTTTTCCCGGTCTGGAGCCCGAGAAGTCCTGTGCAATTTGTCGGTCATAGCGATAACCTACATATCGCGGTGGACGGTAGCAGCACCATGCCGATTTTGTCTTGTTTTCAGCGTGCTGCGTATGCGGTTGTTCTGTTTGACCCCCAGGCCGAGGCTACCCTTTCGGTAGTGCGTGGCACTGTGCCTGGAGGTTTTCCGCAGTCCCCCGCGATGGCTGAAAATTTCTCGATTGCTGTCGCCTGCCAGATCGCTGATCGCAGTTCCTACATGCATGCCGATTGTAAAGCAGCAGTAAGTCAGGCTCTCCTTCCTGAGCACGAACAGTTTCGTGCGAGCAAGGTGTTTGCTGGCGTATCGGCCTTCGCCCGTTCCCTCAGTGGACACGGCCACATCAGGTCCATCCAGCATGTCAAAGCGCATCGAAGCGAGGGCGTGATAGATAATTTGCCGCTTGTGGAGCGGGCGCCTGCGAAAGGCAACCGTGCTGCGGACCTCCACGCCAAGGAGGCTCTTAAGATGCACGCGCCCATCGGACCCGAGGCAGCCAATCGCCTAGAGTCTGAAGTAGAGACCGCCAGGTATTTTGTCAAACTTGCAGCTAGTGTGCTACCAGCCTTCCAGTCCCGAGCGAAGCGCGTCAGGCCCTTTGCCCGTCACCGTTCTGTAAAGTCAGCTCCTGGGTGGCATGAGTGGGAGAGTGGATTGCTTGGTATGCAGTGCAAGCATTGTCTGGTGGTCGCCCATGAGGGTACCCCCCAAGAGGCTCTGGGTTGCTCTGGGGCCCCCGATTTCGTTCGTCAGGTCGTCCGCCGTCCCCTGGGGCACCTGATTGTTGGTGTGACCTCTCACGAGATCCACCCCAGAACCCCAGAGCCATCGAAAGCCAAGTTGAGTAGGCTACAGTTTCTGTGCGTTCGTTGCGGCTGCTGGGCCCAGAGGTGCTCCCGTAATCTTGACAAGGAGTGCCAACGACCCTCTAGGAAGGGACGCGAGGTACTAAGTAAGTACTCGCGAGGCCTGGGCCCCAGTAGTCGTGTCCGTCAATTGATTGATAGAGCTGCTGCGGTCACTGCAATGTCTGTGGTCCCCAAGCCGCGGTCTAAGACTCTTGCCTGTACGTCTGTTCCCTCGGCCCATTCGAGTGCCCCCACCGTCCCTGAGTACGAGAGACGGATGGCCGCCCTTGCTGAGCGAGTGCGAGCCAAGGAGGCCCTCCAGGCTGAGGAGTAGTGTTGGGTCGTGGCACCCCGTCGCGGGCCCTGGTCAGAGTGTGGGGAGCTCTGTCCTCCAGGGTAACAAATCCCTCACCGAAGGGTGCCACTTCCCCCCATTGTTTGTTTTAGTTTTGCGAGACTCTTCCCCTCGGGGCTGTCCTAACCTAACCTAATCTCTCTCTTTCTCTGTTTTTCTCGCTCTCTGTCTTGCTTCCTCTTCCTCTCTCTCTCTCTCTCTCTCTCGTTCTTCATATCCCCCTCCATGCCTCCCTCTCTCTCATCTTTGGCGCGACATTTTTTCTGTCTCTCTCTCTCTCTCTTTCTATCTGCCTCTCCCTCCCTCTCTCGCTCTCTCACTTTTTTGTTCGCTCCCTCTGCCCATCCCTTCTTGCCTCCTCCGGCCTGCGGCTCCGCAGGGGTTGCCACGACGTGCGCTTCGAGGCGGGCGCGCCCCGCGCGGGGGGCGCGCCTCGCCCATCGTCGCTGTCGGGCAGGAGGAGGGAACAGCGGCAGGCAGCAATAGCGACACTGATGATGTGCGCGGGGAGGAGGAGAAGGAGGAGGAGGAGGAGGAGGCGGCGGAATCACCGTCCTTCTGGATGCCTCTCCTCTCTCTCATCCTCGTCACATCTGGCGACTCCAGGGGCGAGCACCCGTGGAGTTGCCGGGCTCACCATTTTTATAAACCTACCCCCCAGCGCCGGCCGGCCCTGGATAGGGGGGATGGCCTCGTCAGCACGACCCCGAGGCCGAGAGAGAGAGAGAAGGAGGAGCAGGCGAAGGAGGAGGCGGAGGAGGAGGAGGAGGATCACATGGAACGGTGCGGTGCACGAGCGGCGGCTCGTCAGCCCCGTGCCGTATCCGAGTTTGCCGCCCCTGCCCGAGGCGGACACGTCCCTTTCCTGGTGGCTTTTGCAAGTGCGAAGGGTGTCTCGGGCCACGTCGATTGTGACACAGACTTGGGACCAAGCTCGTGCGAGGATGTGCGTGCGTGTGTAGACGATGAGGAGGAGTATAAGGAGGAGGACCAGGAGGAGGGGGAGGGGGAAGGAGGGCGTTGATGGCGATGATGGTGGCATCCCAACGGCGACGATGAACATGTTGGTGCTGATGCTGACGCTGATGGGGAAGGGGCGACGAGGTTGACGATGGCGAAACAGCGATGATGAGCACTACGGCGACGATTGTATGTTATGGTGTTTTTGACGATGAAGTCTGTAATCATGATGGTTAGTCCTTGAACGACAGCGTTTAATATGACGAGAATGTGGATGAGGAGGAGTAGAAGGATGGGGGGAGGGTGAGAACAGTATGCTGCTGCCGATGTTGATGTCGATGATGAGGAATGGGAGGGGGGAGGATACATAATAAGACAAAGAGACAGGAGACGATGTGGAGGGAGACATCGGATACGGGTGGTGGGAGGGAGGGAGGGAGGAGAGATGAGTATGAGGATTCGACAGCAGGGGGGGAAGGAGTGAGCGGGGGAGTGGGAGGAAGGAGTATCAGGATCCGCAGCGGTAGAGGGCGATGGGGAGCACGAGGGGAAGGAGTTAGGAGAAGAGGATGCTCAGCGGGATGACGAGTCAGTTCGCCCGCTTCGCGGCCACCGAGCCCCCGCACGGCCTGATCAGGCAGTGGAGACCCTCCCGAAGTCACAGCAGGAGACGGAGGCGGAGAGTAAGGGCCTAGGCCTGCCCCGCCCCTCGGGCAGGAGAGATGGAGGAGAAAGCCGGCGTCTCCAGCGCCTGTTCCTCTTCTTCCCCGCTTCCTCGGCTTCCTCTTTCCTCCTCCTCCTCCGCCTTCTCCTCCTTTGCGTTAGACCAACCAAGCTGTGGCGTCTGGGATGGCGGACAAACAAACATGACTCGGATCAGGGACACCTGGCGGGCGCCGCGGAACATCAGGTAGCACGAGCACGGGAAAAGATTATTAACCAGAGTAGGCGCCCGCCAGGTGTGACAATACTCATTCCAGTAGGTTCATGAGACCAACCTAAGGTAACATAATGCACATAAGAGAGAATTTGTTGTAGTGGTGAGTGTCGCCTCGGCAAGTTCAAGTGCGGACAGAGCATGAGCAGTTCTAGGGTTGCAGTCCAGGGTTTCAAAGTTGACCCCAAACCTGTTACCGCCTTCCTCCCAAGAGCCCCTCCATGGTACGCCTCACCCAACCAGTCCCTCCGCGTCATATGTGCCGTCTGGTGGCACTGTAAGCAGACTGCCGATGAGAATGCCTGTAAAGAGTGTGCCCTTGCTTGAGTAGTATCAGGTGGGTCCTCGCCCTGAGTGGGGACTTCAAGACAGATACGATGGAGGCATCCAGTAGAAGAGGGGTCGGACCCTGACTGGGGACCCAAAGTACGCACGGCGTGCTGGCTGGAAATGACGGGTGTCCAGTAACAGGGTCCCTCAGTGTAACTAGCAATTCTTGGGCTGCGGCCCAGGGTTTTGAAATTGAGCCCCAAACCTGCAATTACTGGGAGTGATGAGCCAATCAACCGCCCCTGACCCCATCCACCCCCATCTATTTTTCAGAGTATGTGCCATCTTGGCAGGCTGCAGATGTGAGAAAAAATCTGGCCGAAGCAGTCGTCGGGATGCTACCCAGGGTTTTGGCTGACCCCGAACCGTGGCAACAGATGCATGCTGTAGGGCCAAAAGAGAGTGCAGGATACGATATTCTAGGCTCGTGTTGTACAATGCTCCGTCTTTGCCAGCAGTAGGCTCGTTCTTTTAGCAAGCAGTAGGCCCGCTCTCCGGAGCCTACGTGGAGGGGCCATCGTCACCGTATCAGCGTCAGGAGTACGAGGGGTAGGCATGTGAGAACGAGGAGGGAGAGTAGGTCCGGTCTGTTGCGAAGGCTGGCCTGTGCAGGCTGGCCTGTATGCTTGAGAGGTACCTGTAGCGAGCGTGCCCGTGCTGTGGGCCAGGGTTTTCTGGTTGACCCTAAACCGTCGCATTTGAGTGAGGAGGGACCAGTACGGCCGATCAGAGGAGCATGCGAAGTACAGGCCACAAAAAAAAGCGGCTGACAGGTAGTACTGCTGCAGAGAGGTATGCAGCCTGTGCGCCACAACCGCGCACGTGGGCAAGTTGCTCACGTGCGCGGCTGTGGGACAAAAAGAATGTCAGCTTGTATGCACATCTGTATAGACCTGCCCGCGTTGTGGGCAGGGGTTTTCTGGTTGACCCCGAACCGTCACAAGCAAGGAGGGGGGGACCACCAGCATCCACCGCCTCCTCCACAACCCTCCAACCAATCCCCAAGGACAGTGTCAGGCAATGCCGCGGTACGTACCACCAAACCGTCGAGAGTGAGAGGGGCATACCACCAGCATGTCAAGAGAACGAGAGGGTGTAGACAGCAACATCAGGTAGGAAGAAGGAGGTCTAGCAATTGACGTAAGATGCGGCCGACATGCAGTATAAAACGAGTGTCGTGCCATAGGCTTGCACACAAAAATGTACCAGCTCGAGTCCGGTGCGCAAGAAAGGTACTCTGGTTCGTTGGCTAGTGTCGTACCCTGACTGGGGACCCAAGGGCGCACAGTGTGCTGGCTGGAAAAGGAGGGTGTGCTGTAACAGGGTCCCTCAAATGGGCTTTGACCGAGGGTTCTAGAGGCGGACCCCAAACCTACGATTATCGATAGTGGGGGGCCACCAGCGTGTCGGAACACCGTGTCGGAGGGACGAGGGGATGTAAGGCGCACAGCGAAAACAAAAACGGTGAAAGCGGGAGAGTCGACACATGCGTATCCGTGAATTGCGCACTGTGCAAGTAGGGAGAAGGCTCAATTGATTGCTTCTGTGGTAATAGAGGAGGTACGGGTACTTGAGGTGGATGTCGTGGCAGGTTGTTGCCAATGTGTGCTTAGTCCGCAGTTTGGGTTGTGTCGTTTAAGTTCGTCGTAGGTTTGGGCTTGTGTGGTGTCTTGTACAGTCTCACAATCTGCTTGGGCGGAGGCTCTTTGAAAGGTACTCCCGTGGGAAGCTCGTGGAGACTGTCGATGTAGATCTCGTAGTGCGTCTGGTGTGAGCGGTGCCTGTCGGTGTAGTTGTGGAAGGTCGGGTATCATGTGTTGTAAACGACGATGATGCGTCGGTTGCAGATGAGAATGTGCTGGCCGCCTCTTCTCGCTGCTGCGTTGTGTGCTGCGATGGCTTGTGCTGCGTGGGTCGGAAAGCAGGTTTGCAGGGAGGCGTACGTTTGTGGAGCCAAGTTGTTGAGAGGGACCTCCTGTAACCAACGCGGTGTCATGATCTTCTCCTCTTCCTTCTCCTCCCCCTCCTCCCCCTCCTCCTCCTCCCCCTCCTCCTCCTCCTCCTCCTCCTCCTCCTCCTCCTCCTCCTCTCCTCCTCCTCCTCCTCCCCCGTTGCAGCCACAGTGACACTGGCAGTGGCAATGACAGACAGAGGCAGAGCTAAGTCCCCTAGAAGCCTCCTATCCCCCGCCGCTTGCTTCAGTGACTGAGCGATTGGTTGGCGACTCGACGCCGTCGATCTCACACTGCTCGCAGGCACGGCTGTCCGAGCGGGGGAGTCGCTGCCGGTCCTTACGGTTCCAGGCCGAGGCGCCGCGTGAGCCTTCCGCGAGGGGCGCCCAGTCTCATCTCCCGTGCGTGCCTTCTCGCCCCTCAGGCCACCCCTCCCCCATCGTTGTCCCCCATTCGCCTGCCCCTTTTACCTCTCCACCCTCCTCGCTCGCTTCCTCGAGCGAGCTCATGCGGAGTCGATGGGCCTCCTGGTCCTCCCCCCTCCCTCACTCTCCCTCCACCCTTGCCTCCTCCCTCCCCCTTCCCTTCCACTTTCCACCCCATCCGCCCTCTTCCTATCTGCCCCTCCCGTCCTCGCCTCTCCCCTCTCCTCTCTCCTTTCCGTCAATTCCATTCTCCCCCTTTTCGTCCCACCTTCACTGCTCCTCTTCTCCCCCCCATCTCCCTCTTCCACCTCCTTCATTTGCCGTCGTTCTCCTTCTTCCCCTCATGCTCAACCCCTTGTCGACCTCGTCTTGCTGGCGCAGGCTACATGTCCTCGCTGTTCTACAGCCCTGAGCCGGAGAGACGGAGCGTCGTCGCCAAGGCCTCGGGAAGCGCCAAATTTAGCCGTTTGCCTCTTCTCCATCTCCCCACCTCCTTTTTTTTTCTTTCTCTCTCTCTCTCTCTCTCTCTCCCCCTCCGCCTTACCCCATCGGCCCCGCGTCTTCTTCTCCCTCCTTCCTCCCTGCCCCCTGTTGTTCCCTATTCCCTCTTCACCCTCCCACTTCTCGATCCATCCACCCTGCTCTCTGCTCCCACCTGCTCCCAGCTCAGTGCTCGCAGCTGCCTTTTTCTCGCTGCCGCCGCCGTCGTCGACCTCGTCGTCCTCGCCCTCCTACGAGCTTCGAGCTGCGGAATGTTCTGAGTCGTCTGAGCCTGGAGAGTCCTCGACTCCCCAGCCCCGCAAACGTTAGCGGGCTGGGGGGGGGGGGTAAAAACGTGGGCCGATTGTGTCCACTGGTGGGGCCGGCAAACGGGACGAGGAGGAGACGACATGAGGGGGACCGAAAAGAGAGGTGAGCAGGTCTTCTTCTTCTTTTTCTTCCTCCATCTCTTCTTCCTCTTCCTCCTCATAATAAGTTACGGTGGCTACTCCTCCTCGTGCTCCACGTCTTTCTCATTTAGCCAGTCTCCCTGGTGGAGAGGCCGCCTCGGCCGCCGCCGGCGGTGGAGGCCTCGACCTGCGCGCTGTTGCCCCCCGGTCTTCCTCCCTGGCGGTCGTGGTGGTGCCGCGATGCCGCCGCCGCCGCCGAGGAGCGTACGGATCCTCAGCCACGCGCAGAGGGTGGTCAGGGGGAGGGGGAAGGCATCGTATGCGCACCCCTTACACATGTAGAGGCCGGCGCCTCTCAAGAATCGGCCTCCTAAGAAGCCTTCCCCCTTCCCCTGCCCCCCCTCTGCGCGCCGCCAGGACCCCCTCCCCCCGCGGGGCCAGGCCCCCGAGGGCTGCGTCGGCCGGCGGGGGAAGTCCATGGACGGTCTTGGATCCCGGGCCCTGGTCGATTGAGGCGGGGTGGCCCAGGCTGGCGAGTTGAGACACCCGAAGTTGGCCTTCGGGGTGCCTCCTTTGGACGCCACGGCTGGACGCAGCTCGGAAAACTGGGGTCCGGGGACAGATTTGCAGCTGCTGTTGCGGGAGGGAGTATTTCCTGGCCGGTCCAGCTGGTGTTTGGGGGGCGGCGGAGGCGACCGCCCAACGCCCAAGGTCGGATGAGCAGCATGGACCACCGCGACCGAGAACCCGTCTTGAAGGGGGGGGGACTTCCTGGGCGGTGGCACGCCCCAGCGTCGTCCAGTGCAGGACCACGCTCAGGCGTGCCTCCGCCCAGGGGTTCGGCCGCCCCTCCGATGGGCTCTCGGTGGCTGTGGTCAATGATGGGCGCGTGGAGGTGGAGGCGGCTTAGCGCGAGGACAATCCGCTCGTCGCCAGGGCTCCGCCGCCGCGGGCAGTTTTCCCACGAAGGGCCAGAGGTGCTGGAATAGCAGCAGCAAGATGTGGAACCATAAGCATTTTTTCTCAGCAGTAATGCACTCCATCTCGCTTGGCGAGGATAATGAGCACGTGCGGGGATCCTGTGGCCGATGCCGTATGGGAGCCGCCTCCATCGGATGAGGTGCGGTCGGCCGTAGCAGCGGAGCATCATTTGGGATCTAGTGTTGCCACCGATGGCGTTCTGAGGCCGCCTCCATGGGCCCTTCAATCAGATTTATCCTGTGGGGTAGCACAGTTGGGACCCCTTCTCGTGGGGCTCCCAATCGGGATTCCATGTCACGGAGCCCGCCACCGAGATTCCCTATCATGGGCCCTGCGGGTCGGGACGCTTCCTCATGCGCCCCCTAACACGCATTCGCTATAATTGCACGCAGTTGCGTTGCGTCCACACGATGCCCACGCCCGCGCGAGCAATGCCCAATCGCGCCGCGATGAGCCGCCCCAGTCGCGGAACGAGGCCCTCCAGTCGCGCAGTTTGACGCCCGTCGATGCGGTGCAGCTGCGCCGCCCCCTCACGAGACCCCTGCCCGCGCGCGTGCGCCCAGTCGCGCATAGTCGCGGAGGGCGGCCCCAATTTCTCGTGTGGCCTCCCCTCTCGGGGATTCTTTTTCCCACGCCCCCCCCCCCCACTGAATTTCCTTCCGACGTCGGGCACCCAATGTTTGATCGTCTCTTGCGCGCCCCCTGACTGGGGTTCTTTCCCACGGGACGCACTTGCATCATGCACGTCCGCGCGAGGCTGACCCACGCCCCGCGCGAGCATGTCCCAGTCGCGCAGAGGAGGGCCACCCCCGTGGCGAGGCCCCCCACCGACCGCGGAGCGACACGCCCGCCGATGCGACGGCGCTGCGCCGGTCCCGCCCGCGCGTGCTCGGCCGCGGAGCGCAGCGCCGCCACCCGTCGCGGACCAGGAGCCCCCAACAGCGGGCGCGAGCACGCATTATGTGCACCTCACCACCAATCCTGAGGATGGCGGTGCTCCTCCTCCTGCTGGTTCTCGTTTTCTCATCGCTGGTTCTCTCTTTCACTCCCTCCCTCCTCCTCCCCCTACTTTTGTCCCAGTCAGTGTCCGCTGAAAATCGGCAGCAGGGCCCCTTCCAGGGTCCATCCCGACAATTTTTCTCAGCCGCGTCCAGCCGTGGCAACAAGAGCCTCCAGACACGCACGAAAGAATACATCCCGATCGGCGTCTTCCCCCATGCTCGAGGATCGGTTACCATGCCACCCCTGGGTGGTTACGTTAATTATCAGCGGCGCTAGTAGATCAGTGGTCGAAAATTGGCCCAATCTAGCACAATCCCGTGTACTTCCGCTCGCTCTTGCTCAATCCCGTCTAGCCCAGCTTACTCCATGGCCCTTTCCGCTTTAAGCTGGATTCTGGCGCAGTGGCATTCTGATCGGGCCTGATAGCCCTCATTCTTTCCCGAGATCGGTATCGAGGAGGACCCCCCCGCCCAGCGGGAATCGCCGAGGGCGCCGCCTCGCCGGTGATCATCGGCGGGTTGGCGGAGCCAGCTTCAGGCGGGCCGCCATGGCCCCCGCCGCGCGCCCTTCGGCCCGCGAGTTTCGACCAGTGTCTGCCACCATCATCATCATCATCATCATCATCATCATCATCATCATCATCATCATTATCATCATCATCATCATCATCATCATCATCAGCAGCAGCAGCAGCAGCAGCAGCAGCAGCATGCCGAGGGGCAGTTCGAGCTAGGAGCTCCTGTCCCTTTCAGACGCGGGGATCATCATCAGCAGCAGCATCATCAACATGATCATCATCATCAGCATCAGCATCATCATCATCATCACCACCATGATCATAATGGCGGAGCAGAGGGCGAGCGCGACACTGCGCCGCCCCTCCTTTGGAGAGCGCGACCATGATCGTAATGGCAATCATCATCATCGTCATCATCATCATCATCGTCATTACCATGGACATCGACATCATTATCACGATCATGATCGTCATCATTACCATCATCAGCAGCAGCAGCAGCAACAGCAGAAGCTTCACAATAGCAACTTTAGCGTGGTGTTCGCGGAAGAGAGAAGGGCCGCCAAACGCCTATCTGTGCCTAGACTTTAGACGGGTGTGCGAGCTGCCGTCATTCAGAACCCTCCGGACCTCTCAAGACACCTCGGGAGCCACAGTGGTGTGGGCATCAGTGGTGTCGCCTTGCCCGCCGTGTTTCGGCGGCTACTCGCCGAACTTCTCGTTGAGTTGCCGTTCTCTTGCAGGAGACGCTCAGGTGTCGCAGGTCTCCCTCACCAGCGACGAAGGGCCAGTTCGTGTGCTCCCTCATCGGTCTGGCCTCAGGTGTGATCCTCACCATCACGTTCTTGAGTCGTTTGACCTCGCATGGCTAGTCGGGGTGGCGCTTCGTGTGTTTCGCTGCGGGGGAAGATCTTCGCACGCGGAAGCTGACGGCGGCGCCGCTGACTGTGATCGCGACGCAGCAGGCTCGAGCTGCCGTCCAGCAGCATGCGTAAGTTATCGAGTTGGTGGGCCTGTGGTTGTCGATGGGCGGATCACGCTGCTTCCCGTGTCCGCCATCCCTGCCATCAGCCTGACAGTGGATGGGGCCGTTTCTGATTTGGGCACGCATGGTGTGCGACCCAGCGAATCCTGAAGGACGGGGAAGTTCGGATCTCGGCGAGTACTAGCAGACTGGCTTTCAGAAGTTGAGGCTCACAGTGCACGCACGCAGAAGCCAGGGAACCGTTGTCATGTGCTACGCCCGTATCGACTTGATGCCGTTGGCAAAGAACTGGTGTGCATGAAATGTGGTCAGACTTGTGGCAAGCAGGCAATCAAGTGGTTTTGTGCGAATATCTGTATTGGCCGCTAGATGAAGAGAAAATGGTGAACATGAGTGACGTCTATGTCGACATAGAGGTGATCAACATATTTTATGTTTATTCACTGCGGACGTGAGCCAATGTGACATACCCCAGTACAGACACGGATGGCACCGTTTCTGAGGAGACCATCGTGGTGGACGCCGATGCGGCGGAGGTCCGTCCCATGCCAGGGCTGGGCTCACCGATCTTCGGCGTCGCGGGGGCTGGGGTCTAGCCTCGGTCGCTTGTTGGCGATCCCCGATGCAGCCACCCTGTGGGGCACATCCGCACGGCGGCTGGCTTGGTGGGCGTGGCGGTGCCCAACTCGGCCATCACCATCAAAGGTGGGGTGGGCGCCGGCTCTGGCTGGGAGGCGTAGAACACTGTGATCGCGGACCCCGCTGCGGCGGCGGTGGCCCCAGCGGCGGCGGTTGGTGCAGCCCTAGTAGGAGGCCCTCCTGCCGCGGCGGGCGCTGCTGGCGGCGCTGCGGGCCCTCGCGGCGCGGCAGCCCTCGCGGGCGCCCTGGGCGTGGCCGCGCTCGCCGCGGCTGTCCCAGAGGCGCCGCCTGCAGCCCTGCCCGCCCCGCCCACGGCCGCCGCGGCCGCCTTCGGAGGCGCGGCGCCCGCTGGGCGAGGCGCGGATCCCCGCGTGCATGTGACGGTCCGGGGTGCCCCAGGTCGGCGATGCATGGACTCCGCGAAGGCGACGCACAGTGAAGTCACGACGCTTCAGAACGACTGGCCGACAAAAGGCCCGCGAACCACCCATCGGTGCATGGATCGCTTGCGCAAGAGCGCGGGCGGCCCCAGGGGCTGGCATCCCGCACGGGAGGCAGAGGTTCGATTTGAAGGATTCTGGCGCCATCTGCCAGCATCACGAGATAAGATGCGCGCTTTTGAGACCGGCAGCTGCTACGACCAGGCAGCTGCTTCAAACAGCTCGAAGGCTAGCTGGCCGCCTTCGAGCTGATCCGCGGGCAGACTCAGCTCACCGAGGAACGCTGCTACGAAGACAGCGTCTTGACCCAGGTCGTTGCTGAAGAAAGTAAGAAAAATATCGGAGTCATCGCGTGAGCGACGCCCTGCTGGCCATCGAGGCCGATCGCTAGCTACATGGGGGTGGCCGCTTGCAAGGAGAGGCGCACATTTCCCCGCAACTCACTAGTTACAACGCATAGCAGCTCAAGTCTGAGGCTGCCATTGCCAAGGAAATTCGCGAAGCCCGCGAGGAGCCGGCGGCGAGCGCGCGCGCAAACCTATTGAAGCTCTACCAGGCGGGCGTAGGCACGACGGCGCCGCGTGGAGGCCTGGAGGACCTTCTGCATTTTCGAATCGGCCGCCGTTGCCCACTTTGCACGCCGCGAGGGGGGCTGATGCCCGCCCGCGCGATGCGCCCCCGCTGCCGAACCTGTCGCTAGACGATTGAGAGGTCCAAGGCGCGCCTTGGCCGACGGGGGCGCGCGAGTGCCTCGCGGGGTGCTGCGCGGAGGCGACGGGCGAACGACGGCGGTGCCGCCTTGGACCGCTTGGGCGGCAGACCTGCTGCGCCGCCGCCGCCGCCGGGGGCGGCGGCGGGCGCGGCGCGGGCGAGCGCGGTGGACCAGATTGGCGATGCGCATCAGCATGTCCGCATTCCTCCTGGATATCGGGGGTTCGTTCCTCTGGCGAAGCGGCCCCTGCAGCGCTGCTCGCCTCGCCTCCTGGTTGCGCTGCGGACTGCGAGCGCGTCGCGCCCTATATGAAGGGCCTGGTGTCTTGGCCAGACCTGTCGACGACCCCAGTTGATGTCGCTGCGCTCTTCGGCTCGACCAGTCGCGAATGCATGTCGCGTTCAAGACGGGCCATGGTTGAAGAGCAAGTCGCATGCTACGAGCCCGACGGCGGACCGCCGTGCCGCGGCGCTCATGCGTCGGCCCGGATTTGGCCGGCGCATCCAGAGCCATCGCAGGATTCGTCGGAAAGTTGTCGTGTGCGGGGTGATCAGTTTCTGCCTCGGTCGCGCTGCTGGCCCTGATAGCTGCGGTCGCTTGCCTCGTGGAGATGGCCGGCGAGGTCGACGAGACAGGGTTTCGACATTAGGAGGGCGAATGAAGAGTTCGAGCCGCCCCCCAATACCAGCGGCTGCGCGGCCGCGCGCGGGCCTCCCTGAGGGCGAAGCATCCTGGGGCTCTGGTCCAGAGCGACGTCGAGCGCGCCTTCCACCGCGCAGCGCTGCCGAATTACTCAGGGAATTTCCTTGCCGCGCCCGCCGTCTCCAGTCGAATTCTGCACCTGCCGGGGCCCCGCGGCGCCCCGCTGCCGTCCTGCTGCGCGCCGCGGCCGACGGTCCGAGCCCTGCTTGCTGGCTGGAGTTGGCCGGCGCTGATCTGCCCTGGCATCGCGTGGAGGGCGCTCGTCTGCGACGGGTTGCGAGACGGCGACTTGGCGGAGGAGTCTCGCCGCAGCCGGCAACCGCGACAACTTCGCTGGCGCGGGCGGGGGCGCCGTTCTAGTCGCAGCAGAGCGGGGTCAGCACCGCGGAAGCTGGAGGCCACCAATTCATTCGATGGACGGGGCGGGGCGCGGGCCTGGAGATCGACGGCGCCAGCAATTCAACGAGAGCGAAGCCCGGCAGCATCGCGATGGTTTGCGAAGTTTTGGCGACCCTTGCTGGCGGTCCTGCGTCAACGGGCGACCGCGCCCCGCGTGCTCGAAGGCGTCGTTTGGGCATATCGCGTGGATCAGAAGGACCTCTTGTCTGGCCTTTGCGGGGCTCGGCGAATTTCGAGTTGCAGCGCGCGGCCAGCACGTTGCCCATGTGGATCGCTCGCGCGGACATCTCTCGGACCGCTCGCGCCTCGGCAATGCGACCCCCGTCGGTGTCGGGCATCGGTTTCCGCGCCCATCGTCTGGAAGGGCGTCGAGTGGCCGCGATCCGGAGGCAGTCTGAACGGCGGGGCGTCCGATGCGCGGCCGCTGGGTCCCGGGGCCGCTGGGCCCGTCGACGATTCGGGCATCTTGTAGGCCACCGTCAGCCATCCCGTCGGGCACATAGGGGGCGCGCCCCAGGTCCCTGAGAGCTTCGAGACAGGCTTCAGCGAGGCCCCAGTATCCCCGTGGTCATTTTGCTGCCTACTTCGCGGGTCACCGCGATCGCTAGCTGGCGCTGGAATCGGGATAGGGGCATCCCTGGGGAAGAGGGGGCGGCGCCTGGCACGATGCCGTCCGGAATGTCGCCCGCGAAGTACGGTATCATCATTAGTGGCGTCTGCATTTCGTCGGCAATATTCCGTTGGCTCTGCCCGTTGGCAAGGGCAGGGTGCGCCAGCGCTCGGTTCTCCGACCTTTGCGGGGGCTGGTCGCCCTCGCTCCGGCTGCCGGCCTGCGACGCTTTGTTGGTGGCTGCAGTCGGGGCTGAAAGTGGCAGGCGCAACGTCTCGCCGCGGCTTCTTCCGCGGCGAGAGCTGCGGGGGCGAGGGTGCCGTCGCCGAAGGGCGCCCCCCTGGCGGTTGCGCAGCTGCCAGAGGCCTGCCGCCAGCGGGAGGGGTCGCCGGCGCCGCCGCTTGCAAACTCGCCCTTCCGCTCGCGGGAAACCATCCCAAACGAAAATGCGACGTCCGGCCGCCGTGGCAAGAGGGGGGTGGCGGCCGAGCATGCGCCGGCAGACGCCCTCGAGCTCTGGCCAGCGCTGCTCGCCACGAGTCAAAGCGGGCCCAGGGGCGCCAGCGCGCGGGGCTTCAGGTCCGCCGACGTCTTCGCGACGTTGCCGCAGTGGGCTGCAGGAGGAGCCGACGTCCTCGCGCGCCCTCCGCCGCGGGGGAGCTTCGCGCGATCGATTGCAGGGGCTCGCTCGCCGGCGGAGGCGGGGGAGAGGCCGCTCGACGCCGGTGAGCGGGCGCGCGGGCAGCAGGGGCCCCGAGCCCCCCGGAGGGCATGGCCGCCGGCGGGGGTGCCGCGCGCGCAGGGCTCTCCGTAGCTGATCGAGACCGCGTTCGCTATGGCCCCCCCCGCTGAAGATGCCCCTCCCAGGCTGCGGCGCCCGTGGAGGCGGCCGCGCGGCGGGCGCCCTTATTCGCGAGATCGTAGGTCCACGCGTGGCGTCGACGTTCCGACGCGCTCGCGCGCGGGCATCCCGCCTCCGCGTTTGGCCAGCGATCGGCCCCGCAGGGCCCCCATGTGCAAGACGCCTCGCGAGCGCAGGTTCGAGTGCCCGACTGGCGCAGGCTGGGGCGCGGGTTTCAGCTGGTCTGATCAGTCCGTCGCGGCTCGGCCCCGTGGCTGGATCCTTGCTGGCCCTCGTTGCCGACGGGGCTCCTCGGTTGAGTCTGGGGCGCCTCTCCCCCGTTGCGCCGCTGGCCCAAGGGCGCGCCCGGGGCCTGGACCTCGGCGCCCTCGACCATCTGGACCGACGATCTCGCGGCTGGAGCTGCCGTCAGGATAGTTACCGCTTGCGTCGCGCATCAGGCCCCGGCGTTGCTCGAGCGCCCCCGGGACGAGCCATGTTCGAGCATTGCCCTAGCGGCGGCAGCTGTTCAAGCGCCCTGCGCATATGCGAGCCCCGCCAGCTCGGGCCAGCCACTCGATCGGCCGCGCGCGGCCCCAATGCCAGGGCGCGCTTTTTTCAGGGCTGGTCCCCGTTTGATTTCGACGGCCCAGCGGCCAGAGGCTTCGCGCGCACATGCAAGTCCTCCCGCGCCCCCATGAGAGCTGCCGACCAAGTCGCTGGAATCGCGGACTGTGCGATCGAAGATCTGGCTTTGTCTGGAAGCAGAAAGCTTTGCGGCGCGCGGCCATGATGGAGCATTACCAGGTGCGCGTTTGCGCTCAGTGTCCTCTCGGGGCGCCCTCGGCATCATTGCTTGCGCACCTTGTCGCCGTCAGAAAGTGTTGCGGCATTCGGCCAGTGCCGCCGATCTGGGTCGCTTGGGGTGCCCCCAGACTGGGCGGCGACACTTCGCCGACAGACACGCGCGCGCGCTCTCGCAGACCTCGCGCGCGCACACGCGCGCGCACGCACGCGCGCACACACACGCGCACGCACACACGCGAACACGCTACACACACCCACAGACAAACACACACACACACACACACACACACACACTCATCCACCACATTCACACACGCGCGCCATCTTCGCAATCACATACACACGCGCACGGCGGCAACACCAACACACACACACACACACGCGCGCACAGACACACACCACGCACACCGCGTAACACACACAAACACACACACTACACAACAGACACACATCTCACTGCCACCTTCGTCTTCCCCCCCATTTGTTCCCCGTTTTCCGTTCTTGTCCCGTTCCACTTCTCTCTCTTTCTTTCTCTTTCTTTCCCCGATTCCCTTCTCGTGCACGCGGGCAAACATTGCCCCAGCGCGCGCGCATCCCCTCCCTCCCTTCCTTCCCCGGCAGAGCCACCCCCGCAACCCCCCCATGGGCTGAAGTTCAGCCTCGAGGCTGTATTTGCGGCTCCTTCGAACTCACGCGCCACGGAGCCCTCGTTTCCCTTCCCCCGTGCCATCGGGACCCACGCCGTCGGACCCCCCCCCCTACCCCTACCCCGACAGAGCCAGCCCGGCCACCAGACCCCCCCATTCTCCCCCAACTCCCCCTCCACAGGCGGGACGAAAGACCGGGCCCCCCCCCCCCCCACGCCACCGGAACCCACGCCACCATGCCCCCGCCCGCCCAAGCCCGCCCCCCCCCCCACCTGGCAGAGCCTCCACCCCGGTCCCCCCGCCCCCTGAAACTCACACGCCGGATCGGCGGATTATTACAAGGTGCGCTATCGCCATGGTAAGCGTCTTCGGGGCAGCTTCAGTTTTAGCGTGGCGATTGCAGGCAAGAGAAGAAGGGACGCCCGACGCCCATTTGCGTTCAAGCTCCCAGGCCGGCCTTCCCACGCTGGAGGAGTTGAGTCGAAGTCTGTGTTCGATATCATCGCGAGGTTCTCTCTCAGTCTCAGTGCTATGGTTTCCTGCTGCCGTCGACGTTGTTTTGCTAATTTGCTCGCTGTGGCCATGGTGAGCGCCCCCAGCATCACCACCACCGGGGGGTTTTCCACCATCGCCGCCATCACCATCATCATATCGACACCACTATCGCCGTCGCCATCACCACCATCACGACACAACCATTGTCACCACCATCACCATCGTCCGCACTTTCTTCCAACGGCGTCATCGTCATGATCAGCACCACCATGATCACAATCACGGACATCACAGCCTGTGTCATCACCACCGTCATCATCATCCCCATCACTCAACATTGCCATCGGCAACGGCGCGTTCTGTGGCCTGCAGGGGGCGTTGGACCCTCCCCTCGGTCCCCGATACAGGAGGGTTGCAATTTGCTCCCCCGTCCCCGTGTCCCTTGGTGGCAGATGGGAGGGGGAAATTGTGGTCCTCCCAAAACGATTTACAGAAACGAAAGCGATGATGACGACGACGAAGACCATGACGACGACGACGACGGCAATGACCGACGACGACGGCGAAAGACGACGATTTCAACGGGCACGTCGTCGTCATCGTTGTCTGTTGGAGCCAAGGAAAAACGGAGGCCAGGGGAGGGGGGGGGGCGCGGCGCAACCGCATGTCGGACAAACCCCAACTTGTACCAATCACAACCAGCATTGTGAACCGACAATCGGACTATGTGTTTACATCGCATTCAGTACACATTCGTGTTGGGAGTCAACATGAATGAATGCCTGGTTTGAATTGGCATTGAGCCACGTTCTAGCATATGGGAGCTGGGAGTTTGTGTCGGTTGCCCTACAGCAGCATTTCCCATCAACATATATCACCTTGGCACAACAACGTATATTCGACACAACCGAGTCCGCTCACAACAAATAGCTCCCCACACGATTTTCACAACAACGCATATTCAAAACCCGGCTACTCATCCTCCGTGTTCTCGTCGTTTCTTTTTTTCATTGTTTCTTGCCTCCCTCCTTTTCTTGCTCTTCCTCCTCCATCATATATCTTCGCGTTGGATGCACCACCATCATCATCATCATCATCCTCATCATCATCAGCATCCTTATCAGCATCAGCATCATCATCATCATCATCATCATCATCATCCCCCTCGTATTGTATTCAAGATATTCCTCCTGCTGTTTGTCATTTCCCCCTTTCTTTAATGTTTCCTCCACGTATTCCGCCTCCTATCCCTTTTGTTCCTCCTCTTTTTCTTTCTCCACGTCCTCGTCCTCCTCCTCCTCCTCTTTCTCTTCCTCCTGTTTCTCCTACCCCCGAGCGGGTTCGTGAGCATGGCCCAGGATCGCCTCCGACAACTTGCAGCAGACCAGGGCTCGAAATAGTCTCCAAGAAACGTGAAGAAAGCCTCGGGCCATGACTGGACGGGCTACTGGGGATACGCGAAAATTGCAATCGTTGTTGCGTTTGATTGAACATGCGTTCGATGTTGAAGTCGGAGAGGTGGTGGCGGCGGCGGAGGGCAAGGTGACTCGTTCGGCCACCCTGTTTATCCACATTCTTTCGGAGGCTCCCCGATCCGCCGACGGTACGACACGCTTGCATTAGAAACGTCGCCTTCGGGGGTTAAGGAATCCCGCGCCCACAGGAAAGGAGGCGGCGGCCGATAGACTCGGCGGCGGAGGGCGAGGCGACTCGTTCGGCCGCGCTCTCCCTCCCTGTGGGTTCGGGGATTCCCGAACCCACGAAAACACGAAACGATTACTTTGGAAACGTCGTTTTCTGAAGTTTGGAGAACCCCGCGCCCACAGGAAAGGAAGCAGGGACCGAAAGACTCGGCGGCCGCGGCGGCGGAGGGCAAGATGACTCGTTCGGCCACGGTGTCCCTCCCCATGGATTCGGGGGTTCCAAGAACCCCATATGTTAAGGGGTAACTTCAACACCAAAAGTGCACTCCCCTTTACAGAGGGATGCTGGTGCCCTGCGGCCCCCTCGGCCGACTAATTTCGACGCCTCGGGCGACTAATTTCGACCCCTCGGGCGACTAATTTCGACCCCTCGGCCGACTAATTTCGACCCTCGGCCGACTAATTTCGACTTCTCGGGCGACTAAGTTCGACCCCTCGGGCGGCTAATTTCGACCCCTCGGGCGAGTCATTTCGGCCCCTCGGGCGACTAACTTCGGCCCCTCGGGCAGCTAATTTCGGCCCCTCGGGCGGCTAACTTCGGGCCCCTCGGGAACTAATTTCGGCCCCTCGGGCGATTAATTTCGGCCCCATCGGGCGACTAAGTTCGACCCCTCGGGCGGCTAATTTCGACCCCTCGGGCGGTTAATTTCGGCTTCTCGGGCGGCTAATTTCGGCCCCCTCGGAAGGTTCTCTGACGACTACCTTCGGCCCCTCCGACGGCCAACTTCGGCCTGCCTGATCGCCCCCTGGTTCCTCGTCGTCGTCGTCCTCCTCCTCCTCCTCCCCCTCATCTTCCCATCCCCTCTCCTTCAAGAGCGGAGGAGGAGGAGGGGGGGCATACGATGAAACGGGGGAGGAGGATGAGGAGGACGAGGATGAGGAGGAGGAGGAGGAGGAGGAGGAGGAGGAGGAGGAGGAGGAGGAGGAGGAGGAGGAGGAGGGGTGACTGGGATAAGGGGGGGGGCCTCGGCCCCCCCCCAGGCGGAGCGTCTCGGTTCGAGGGAATTCAAGTCATGAGTGACTCTGACGACGACTTCGTCGGGGTGCTCCTGGGCCCCGCGCCGCCCCGCGCGGCGGCCGCGATCGTCCCGGCGGCCCCCCCGGCGGCGG
>CAUYUJ010015067.1:256112-271112 GCA_963575745.1 Prorocentrum cordatum
GCACGTCCTCGTGTCGCGGTCAACCATGACGTTCGGAGTGAGCGGCAGAGGTCGCGCGGGGGCCGAACGGCAAAGGGAGGATCAGGAGAGGAGGGAAGAGGGGGATCCAGGGCCCAGGGGTCGGGGTTTAAGTTAAAACGGACGGTTTAAGGTTTTAGGATTCCTGGATTTCAGTTTCCAGAGGGAGGTGATCCAGGGACGTCGGGAAGGTGGATGGAGGGGTGGGAGGAGGAGGAGGAGGAGGGGGAGGAGGGGGGGGGGAGGATGAGGAGGAGGCGGTCGACGGACGGTCTCAAGCGGGGAGCGGCCCGGGGAGCGGGAAGAGAGTCCTGCTGGGGCCGAGGTGGCATGGTGGACAGAGCGTTCTCGCTCCCGCTCGTTCGGCCGACGGTGCCGCTGTTGGGCACGAACGCCGAGAACTTGTACAAGGGCCTGTACGAGCTGGACGCGAATCAGAAGGTCCTGGAGTACGAGCGGAAGGGCATAGAGTTGGCAGATGTGGCCTTCCTGCATTTCGACACGGACGGGGCGTTCGCCAACGCCAAGCTCATTCGCCGCCGCTTCCGCTCCCTGCCAGGTGACTTCTCGGCGACAACCCCCATTCCATCCCCCCGCGGGGGGAAGAGGAGGAGGGGGGAGGGGGAGGAGGAGGAGGAGGAGGAGGAGGAGGAGGACGACGACGACGACGACGGGGAGGACGAGGACGAGGACGGGGGGCGAAGACGGAGCCAGAGGGAGATTGAGATTGCAGCAGCTAAGCTAGGCAACGCGCTGGGCTCCCACTGGCTTTGCACGCTGCATTGCAATAAGCTGGTGGAGACGTCGGGGCTGGCAGTGCTCTCGCTGAAGCTGGTCTCAGCGATGTACTCCATGGGTCTCCTGTTCAGGACTCGAGGGGGCAACGCTAGCTTCGAGTTGAGAGTTGAGTCGGCGATGCAACTACTTAGCGACGCAACGTGCCCTGCACCGTGGAGTCGGCGATGCATCGGCGATGCAGATAGCGCGACGCTTCGTGCCATGCATCTGCTCGCGGCATCTCTGGGCAGGGGGTGTTGAAGTCAGCCCAGGATGGGTGGGTACTTCTTGCGACTTGTTCACGCCGTTCCAGCTGTTGCCGAGGAGGTTGACATTCTAGCGACGCACCCCCCGCCTTGGGCGTCCAGCTACGCAGACAAGATCTGCTCCTACTTGAGGCACGGGTCCCAGTCGCTTGTCGGGTTCGGTTCGATTTCGAAAGAGATTTCGGCTCGGCTCGATGGCCTGGCCGCTTCCCCGGTCGAGGCCACCCGAGATCGAACTCGGTTCGTTTGTCGCCAGACTCAGGTCGCACTACAAGGCATTTGACGTGGCCTCGTACGCCCCAGATCTAGATGTGAAGCTGGGGCGCCGGCGCCGCGCGATGTACAACCAGAAGCTCCAGAAGCTGAAGGCGGTGCTCAACGGGGACTGGTCGGTGAATCGGTTAACCCACCACTGCCTTACACCGAGCTGTTGCAACAACTTCGATGCTGCGGTGACTAAGGCAAGGGTTGCGGACGCCTTGATCGGGGTGGTGCTCGCCTCGATGCCGCCGATCCCAGCTGCGAACAAGTGGACGAAAGTCGGGCCCGCCCTGGATTTCTTTCTCGCGGGGCTCCTGGTGCACGGCGTGTTCGCGCGGATGTACGCCCGCGCTTTCGACAAGTTCACGAAGGCCGAGGCCGACCCCAACCCAGGCGGCGACGAGGCGCAGCACGATCAAACATTCATTGAGTCAGTCGATTGGCACAAGATTGCGGGCAGGAGGTGCCGCGCTGGCTATAACTTCCTCGTCAGCCCGAATTTCAAGACGGAGCTGCCAGCATCGTGCATCGCCCTGGAGTCGGTCCGCTACCTCACGAAGTGGTTCATGGAGCAGTGCTCCAGGAAACAGCTGCCTTGCAGGGTGCCGCCGATCAGCGTGATGGCCGGGGACCTGGATTCGCCCATCACCGCCGCCCTTCAGAACATCTCTTGGCTATTATCAGGGGGCGCGCCCCGATTGGAGCTCATCTGGAGGCCGGCTGCATGCGAGAGCATGCGTGGGTACTGCAGGCCCGGGGGACATTAAGAGTCGATGGGGGGAAGGAGGAGCGGTGGAGGAGGCGCGGAGGGCACGCTCTGGAGGAGGAGGCGGCGGAGGAGGAGGGGGAGGTGGAACCAGACGACGGCGGCGGCGACGACGATATGACGGCGACGACTCTGTAGGAGGAGGAGGAGGATAAGGTGGTCCCAGACGACGGCGACGACGGCGACGGCGAGCCGCGTGATCGGGTCGTCGTCGAGCGGCATCCGTTCAAATCCTTCCCCCTCCCTGCCCCTCCCCTCCCCCCAGTTGGTGTCTCCTCCGAGCTCCCGCCTCTTCCTCCTCCCCCCCCTTCCTCCACCTCTTCTGAGCGAGCCCTCGCCCCGCAGGGGAGGGCCCACCCTTCTTCCCCAGGGAACGCCCAGACGGGCTCAAGCTGCTCAAGAGGGCCTTGCTCGTCGTCGGGAGCTGGATCTACAGGCGCCACTACGCCTCGTCTCATTCGTACCCGTGGCGGCTGGCGGCTCTCGCGGACATGCGGCTGGGCACTGAGAGCAGGCGCAGCGTGGCTCGGGAGTTCGTCACCAAGAACTTGTGTTGCCTCGACGAGTTCTTCAGCCGCAAGCTCAGGGTCAAGGCGGTTTCGGAGGCAGGCTCGATCCGATTTCCTAACGAGGACGATTTCATGCAACCCGATGCCCTCCCCAGCGTTCTTGCTCGGTGGGCCCAGGGTGTTAGCACATCGATCGGGGACGTCGAGTTCAGGCACGCTCAGAACCGAAAGAACGCCAGCGAGGGCATGCACTGGAGCCACTTCACTGCCTGCTACGTGAACACCGAATCCAAAAGCATGGCGAAAACTGACGAGGAGGGCATTCGTCGCGAGATCGACCTGGAGGAGCGGTCACGTGCTGCAGAGAACCGATCATCAGGCCCATCAAGTGCAGATGTACCTCCACCGCCGCCCCCTCATGGAGCTGGCGACGCAGGCGGAGGCGGTTACTACAGGACGAAGAAGACGTCGGCCAAGCTGCTGTACCGCAAAGACAAGATGAGGATCGACAGCGCGTCTGGGAGGAAGTTCAACCCAGTGTCCAAGGAGTACTGGAAGGAGGTGGACGACGAGTTCGCCGAGATGCAGGAGACTGACCCGTTCAGGTACGACAACTATGTTAGTCGGGCTGATTCTACGGGCACAGGCACGGGAAGCTAAACCAGCTCCTTCCTCCTCCCCCCTCCCTCTCTCGCTCCTCCTCCCCCCCTCCCTCCCTCCCTCCCTCCCTCCCTCCATTCCGAATCCATTCCCTCAACTCATCCCTGATACTCATCCCTCCCCCCTCCTCCTGCCTCCTCCTGCCTCCTCCCCCTCCTCCTCCTCCTCCTCATTTGCTTTCTTGGCTAGGCAGTGGCGTCGTCGCTGTGCCGGGGAGAGCGCAGCAGCGGCGCGCGCAGCAGCGGGCCACGGAGTCGGCCATCGTTCCCGTGGGGGGAGGCGAGGCGCAGTTGGCGGTGGCGCCGCCTGCTATGATCTGCGCCCACTGCAACCTGGATACCCTCTCGCACCCTCATCCGCACCCCGAGCGGCTTCTCGGGCTCACCCAAACGACGACTTTGCCTGGCGGCTCGGATGGTGACCCGAGCGGTGTGATCACAGCGCCGCCTGTGTTGCCAGGCTCGTCGACGCGTCCGCTCGCTGTCGGGGTGCTGGAAAAGTTCTGCATGTCCGAGGAGCCTGGGCTGCAATGCTGCTGCTGCCGCGCGTCGTGTCCTCGGCGGGCGGCCCCCTCCCCAGTTTGAGAGGGATGGGCCCTGGGGCCCAGGGCCACGACGACGACGTCGACGATTACGACGACGATTACGACGACGACGACGAAGACGAAGACGAAGACGACGACGACGACGAAGACGACGACAGGAGTACAGTGGGATCAAGAAGACCGTTGACGGCTTCAGAGTGATGAACAGCGGGGTCGGCAGTGGGCACGACCAGCCAGCTCCTGCACACTTTAAGCCATGCGGCGGTCTTTGCAAGACGGCGACACCCCGATGCAGACTTCGTTTGCAGGCTGCCCGGCCCCTCTTAACATCGACTTAAAACGAAATCGTAAACCGTAAACCTTGAATGGCCCTGGGGCCCTGGGCCCAGCGTTGGCCCCTGCGAGCGGCGGTGGGAGATGTTGAGATGATGTTGGTCGGCCCACCTTTCCCCAGGCTTCCTTCGAGAAGGAGATGCGAACGCAGCTGGCCATCATCGGGACCACCCGCGAGCTAGCCGTGAAGGCGCCGCTGTACGTGTTCACGCTGGAACCCCCCGACGAGGACGACGACGCCGCGGTGGACATGGCCCCGCTGTACGTGCAGTTCTGCTCCTCTAATTGCAGGGCAGGCCCGCTCGAGCCGCGGGAGAACTGGTGCATCTGCAACTTGACGAAGGTGCCTCAACTTGTAAAGCTTTGTTGCGTCCCTCCTCCCTCCCCTCCTCCGAGACTCCTCCTCCTCCGGAGCACCCTCCTCCTCCTCCTCCCCCTCCTCCTCCTCCTCCTCCCGCTGCTCCCCCCTTTCCCGCCCAGGCGCCAGATGGACCAGGGCACGCTGGAGCGGAGGTGCAGCTTTCGCGCCGCGATTTCATTGAGTTCTCCCAGGCGCCCCCCTTGGAGATGGACCCCTCGTGCGGCATGCCCGGCTTTGCGACGGACGACGACCTCTCGACGATGCTGTGCAGGCACGGCCGCACCGTCTTCGGGGTCCGCCTCGATTACATCGACATTAGCCTCGACACGGCGAAGATCCGCGGGCAGTTGTCGGAATTCGACGTGCTTAGTCGCCCCGCCGAGGGTGATCGAGAGGGTGGTCCGCCAGGTGCCGGGGGCCCCCCCGCGCCCTTGCCCATCGCCGACGGTGGTGGCGACGGTGCCGATTCTGATGAGGATGATGACTGGCTATCGGCGATGCGGCAGTCCCCCTCCAAGAAGGCAGCGGCCGCGGAGCCATCACCTGGGCCAGCACCTGCGGCGGCCCCCGAGGCGGCGCAGGCGGAGCCTGAGCCAGAGGAGGAGGAGGGCGTGGGCGACCTCGTCCTGGACCACGAGCTGTCTGAGTTGCTCGGCGCTGAGGGCGTTGCCGACCTCCGCGATCTATCCGAGATGCTCGACGGCCTCGAGGCGGGCGTTGACAAGGACGGCGCCGGCGCTGACGTTGACGAGGACGTCGCCGCTGTCGCGGAAGAGGAGAATGACGAGGACGAGGGCGGCCAGGATGACGAGCCAGGAGGCGGAGGCGTCCTGGGCCACCCTGACATCGGGGGCGGCGCGGAGGCGGTCACGGCAAGGGACGTGGTGCGCACCATGTGGGACGTGAACATCGCCAGGATCGTGACGATGGCTCTCGAGCTCCACCTTTCTGAGTCGTGGGAATTGCGCAGGAATGCCGACAACCGCGCTGTTGGGAAAATATCGCTGGTCGACGGCGTTGTCATGAAGGCGGTGTGCAAGAACAATCATGGCCCCAACTGCCAGCTGCTGATCAACGGCGAGTCTCGCATGGACCAGGTGGAGGCTGACCTCGTCAAGTGGCTGGCGCACGGCCAGGTGGTCAGCCGCGAGGAGCACGCGGCGGCCGGCGTCACCATCAAGCGGGACAAGTACCACATGAAGGTGAGGGTCAATGCCGCATCGGCGTCCTCGGCTGGCCCGGCGCCGTCGTGACGGCGGAGGCGCTTGGACTGCGGGCCATGCATTCGAATTATGTGCGGGCTGCGGCTGGGGAGGCAGCCCGCCATGCCTCAGGTTCGGCCCTGGGCGAGACCCCAGGGGTCAGACAGACGGCGTGCTCGAGGTTGCTGTTCAAAAACAGTCGCCTCGATCGTTCGACCCCCACCTCGAGTCTCGCCCCCTAGCCAGGGCTTACTCGCAACAAGATCCGCCGACGCCTAGTGGGGGCCCCAGGGTAGCGGTAGTAGTACGGCCAATTGGCCGATGATGATTCTTTTTCCAGGAGCCGTTGGTGGCCCGTTTTCTGGTCATTATTGTTCGTCGGGCGCTCGCCCGTGCCTCGTCGGGGTCAGCGTGTCAGCGTGGAAGATACCCCCCCTTCTCTCTTCCTCCCCCTCCTCCGAATCCTCCAGGCTCAACCTCATCCTCGTCCTTGGATCCGATCCCTGGGCCCACCCGATCATATCCCATCGCCGCCCTCCCGCCCCTCCCGGCACGGGGGTCAACAATTATTGCCTTGCGAGTCGGGCGCAGCACCGACCGCCGACCCCCCCCCCTCGGCCCCGGGACCCGTTGAAATCAGCGGTGCTGCTGCTCAGGCCCAGGCTCGGGGCCCATCGGAATCTGACATGGGGGGCCTTGTCCCGCCAGCGCCCCTCTTCCCGCCCCCGAGCGGCCGAGCGGCCGGCGGTTGGCCTTGTCCAGGTCGCAGCCGCAGATGATAATCCTGGCGGGGGCGGGCTGATGAGTCGAGTCATCATCTCGCGCGGGTCTCCCGGGCCACCGTAGCCAGCCTTTAAAACTCGAGCTCCCAGCCTCACCATTCGCCGTGCACGGCCTACGCGGCCGCCAGCCCCGCGGATCTCATGTCCATGAGTGTGACGAGCACACCGAAGGGTACATATGTGGCCTTCCCAGCTTCCCGAACTCAAACGGCCTCGCACATGGCCGTCGACCAGGCGGGGCAGGGGGGGGGGCGTCGCAACCAACCTCGATTTGAGTCGACAGGGGCGGGATTCCCATGCCAGTGCTCGCCCCTTTCGGCTGCTTCGCAGCTCGCCCCCCCTGAGCTGCCCCCACGAGGACACGATGAAGTCCTTCGGTGGCGCACTGGTGCAGCGCCTCACGCCGAATGAGCTGAGAAACGTCGACGCCCTCCTCTGGAACAAGTGCGGCGGCGTCCTGAAGGTGGCGACGATGTGCTCTGGCACGGACTGCGCGGCTCCTGGGGGCGCCCGATCGTTTTTCGCTCTCGCACTCTGTCTCCCTCTCTCTCCCCTGCCTCCCCCTCCCTCCCCCCCCGAGGGCCCCTGGCCTCTCTCTCCCTCTCCCTCTCCCTCTCTCTCTCTCTCTCTCTCTCTCTCTCTCTCTCTCTCTCTCTCTCTCTCTCTCCCGCTCCCTCTCTCCCCTGTTTCTCCCTCTCCTCACTCGCTCCCTCCCTCCCCCCCTCTCCGCTCCCCCTCTCCCTCTCCCTCTCTCTCTCTCTCTCTCTCTCTCTCTCTCTCTCTTCTCTCTTCCTCTCTCTCCCCCCCACACCCCCCCCCCCCCCGCCCCTCCACTCCCCCGCCCCTCTCCCTCTCCTCCCCATCCTCTCTCTCTCTCTCCTCCTCTCCTCTCCTCTCCTCTCCCTCTCCCACTCTCTCTTTCTCTCTCTCTCTCTCTCTCTCTCTCTCCCTCTCCCACTCTCTCCCCGCATCCCATCATTCATCTCTTGTCTCTCTCCTCTCTCTCTCTCCTTCTCTTTCTCTCTCCCTCTTCCCTCTTCTTTCTGTCTTTCTTTTCTCTCTCTCTTCTCCTCTCTCTCTCTCTCACCCTCTCTCTCTGCCTCGCTCCTCCCTCTCCTCTCTCCCCCCTCTCTCTCTCTCTCTCTCTCTCTCTCTCTCTCTCTCTCTCCCTCGCTCCGCCTGAGCCCCTCCTCCCCAGTCACCTCCCACGCCCTCGCCTCGCCTGCCTCCTCGCTCGCCGGGGGAGGGGTGGCGGCACGGGCCCCCCTCCAACCTCCGGCCCCGCCCGCCAGGTTATGGCGACTGGCGATCTCGTCCACGCTCTCAACTCCGCCATCGATCGCGAGTTCGCGGAGCCGCGGCGGATCAAGGTGTCCCACGTCTTCTCGGCCGAGTCGGACCCTGCCAAGCGGGCTTTCATCAAGAAGATGTTTCCGCGGTGCAACTACGTGTTCGGTGACATGACGAAGTTGGGGCCCATGGGTGCGCTCGTGACCAACTACGTGCATGACGGCGAGGACGCCGTGCCCAGGAACGTGGACATTCTCATCGTGGGCTTCCCGTGCGACGACGTGTCTCTCAAGAGCCATGCAGCTCGGAGCGGCGCGAACGATTCGGTCGTGGACGATGCATCTGCCAGGACGGGCTCCTGCTTCGAAGGCGCGCCGGCTTCGGGGGCGCTAAACAAATTGAAGTCGTGTTTTAGCGGGGCAGGGGATGGGGCAGGGGGCCCCCAGGTCCTGGCAGGAGGCTCGGAGGAGGAGGTGGAGGCGATGCGGCATGTCTTGGATTGGCCCCAGGAGGTGGAGGAGCTCCTGGAGGACGCGGCGTCGAGGAGGGGAGGGTCCAGGACTCCAGGACTACCCTGGCCCCTGGTCCTCAGGAGGGTGTCCAGGACCGTCCAGAAGCCCCCGAGTCATGCGAGGGGGCCCTCCTCCTCCTCCTCCTCCGTCTTCCATCCCCTCGCGCCCTGGGCCCTTCGGAACTCCGAACCCTCCGAGCCTCCTCCGCCTCTCTTCCTCAGAGGCATCATCGAGTACGTGCTGAACAGCGGGTGCAAGTTGGTGGTGTTGGAAAACGCATGGGGCCTCTACGCCACGGGCAACTTGGCCCAGTGTCAGCGGAAGCTCCATGCGGCTGGCTTCTTCGCCAGGGTGTACCTCCTGAACCCGTCCAAGCATTTTGGGTGGCCGCAGCACAGGCCTCGTTTCTGGTTCGTGTGCATCAAGAGGACCGCTGCCCCTATCGGCATTCCTGACAGCGCCGTCTTCGCGAAGGTCGACGAGTTGATGGCCCGCTTCGCGAAGGACCATGCCAGGGTCGAGCTGAGCAACGTCATCTTCCCCGATAGCAACAGGAAGGTTCGCACATATTTGGAGACCGGCCCCACTACGCCACCAGACCGCAGGCCGATCGTGAGGACTCCGCGGCGCCCAGTCAAGAAGGCGCGCGGGGGAGATCCTCTTGCTGGCGCTGCAGTTCTCCCGAGGTGGGTTGACGACCACATCTCTCGGTGCGCCAACGCTGGGACGGATGATTGGTGGAAGCCGAGCATGCCGGACAGGGAGACGCTCGGCATGCTTCCTGGACTGCAGAGGCTCTCTGCCCGCCAGTTCGACGTCCTCCAGCAGCACGGCGTCGAGGTGCCGTGGGCCGGGGGCGACGCCAAGCTGATCGACCTCAGCCAGTGCACCCAGTTCTGCGAGGCGCCCGGGGCCAGGGTCGGGGCGCGGGAGGGTTGATCTTGCTTGGGTGAGCTCGGGTTTTGAGCTTAAGGCAGCAAAGCCTTTAGCGCATCCTCATTATCTTCCTCTCCGCCCCCCTCCTTCCCCTCCCACTCCTCCTCTTTCCTCTCTCGCCGGCCTTCCCTCACCTCCTCCTCCTCCTCCTCCTCCTCCTCCCCCCCTCCCCCTCTTCTGTCCCCTCCGCTTCCTCTTCCTACTGCTTTGGAGGATTCCTACTTTGGGCATTCCACCCCCCCTCCTCCTCCTCCTGCTCCTGCGCCCCCTGTCCTCGTCCTCGCCTGCTCCGACCCCGCCGACTCGATCGAGCCGAGCGTCAGACACGCGTCGGGATAATCCAGAACGAGCGCCTGGGACGTAACTTAACCGCAAGCGTCGGTTAGCCGTCCGCTAGTCGTCAGCCTGCCGTCGTCGGACAGACCTCCGCATGCCGCCAGGTTAACAGTCTGGGCTGTCAGTCCGCCGTCAGCTAGCGGCCTGGTAGCCGTCCGCTAGCCGTCGGTTAGCCGTCCGCTAGCCGTCTGGTTGCCGTCGGTTAGCCGCCCGAGTAGCCGTCCGCTAGCCGCCCGCTAGTCGTCTGGTAGCCGCCTGCTAGCCGTCCGCTGAGCGTCCGCTAAGCGTCCGCTAAGCGTCCGCTAAGCGCCCCACGGCCCGTCAATGAAGCGTCCGCTAAGCGTCCGCTAAGCGTCCGCTAAGCGTCCGCTAAGCGCCCCACGGCCCGTCAGTTAAGCGTCCGCTAAGCGTCCGCTAAGCGTCCGCTAAGCGCCCGCTAAGCGTCCGCTAAGCGGCCGCTAAGCGCCCGCTAAGCGGCCGCTAAGCGCCCGCTAAGCGCCCGTCAAGCGCCCGCTAAGCGCCCGACGAGCCGTCAGTTAAGCGCCCGCTAAGCGTCCGCTGAGCGTCCGACGAAAGCTCCGCGCGCACGCTGACGCGGCCTGCCCTTCTGCCAAAAGTAAAGAAACCTTTACTTTTGGACAGAGCGGCATGCCGTGTCATCGCGCGCACGGAGGTGTCGTCGGGCGCTTAGCGGGCGCTTAGCGGGCGCTTAGCGGGCGCTTAGCGGGCGCTTAGCGGGCGCTTAACTGACGGGCCGTGGGGCGCTTAGCGGGCGCTTAGCGGGCGCTAGCCCGCTTAGCGCCGCTGGCGGGCGCTTAGGCGGCGCTTAGCGGGCGCTTAGCGGGCGCTTAGCGGGCGCTTAGCGGGCGCTTAGCGGGCGCTTAACTGACGGGCCGTGGGGCGCTTAGCGGGCGCTTAGCGGGCGCTTAGCGGGCGCGTAGCGGGCGCTTAGCGGGACCAGACGACTAGCGGGCGGCTAGCGGGCGGCTAATCGGGCCGGCTACGGGCGCGTAGCGGCGCTAAACGGCGCCGCCAGCGGGGCTGCTAGCGGCGCTAATTCGGCGGTCTGGGCTGGCTGGGGGGCGGCTAATCGGCCGCCTGTTGCGGCCCCAGGGGGGCCGGTGAGGGGGGCACCAGGGGAGCCTAGTGGGAGAGCGGGGGGCGGTGGGGGGGGCCGGGGGAGGGGTGGCGAGGGGAGGCGGTAGGGGATGGCGGGCTAGGGGGGGGGGCTGGGCGGGTCCCATAAGGGGGGCGGGGGGGCGGGGCGGGGGGGGCCGAGAGGGGGCCGAGAGGGGGCCAAGAAGGGGGCCGAGTGGGCCCGTGGGGGTCCCAGAGAGGGGCCGAGGGGGGGCCGAGGAGGGGGCCGAGGGGGGCCCTTGGGGTCCTCCTGGGGTGGGCCGAGGGGCCCTCGGGGGGCTGGGAGGGGGCCGAGAGGGTTCCAGAGAGGGGCCGTGGGGGGGCCGAGGGGGGCCCGAGGGGGGCCGAGGGGCGAATTCGGGGGACCCGAGGGGGGGCCGGAGTGGGCTCGAGGGGGGCCCGAGTGGGGGCCCGGAGGAGGGCCGGGGGTGAGGCAGGGGGGGGGGGAGAGGGGCCGAGGGGGGGGGGGGCAAGGCGAGGCGGGCCCAGCGGTGGGGGGGTCCGAGGGGCGTCCGAGGGGGGCCCGAGGGAGGGTCGTTGGGGGGCCGAGGGATGGCCGAGGGGAGGGGGCAGCGGCAGGGGCGGCCGCGGACGAGGCCGCGGGCATCATCATCACTGGGGAAGTCTTGGAGCCTTCTTGAGGCCATCTCCGATCTCCGACCAGCCCTGAAACCATCTGGACCCTGTGAGAGCCCCATCGTGGTCGCACTGCCACCATCGTCGTCGTCGTCGTCGTCGTCGTCGTCGTCGTCACTATCGAATTCGTCATCATATCCGTCATCATCGTGGCGTCGTTGTACTGCGATTCGGCGGCGACCCCCCCCGACGGGAGAGCGGGATGATCATCATCATCATCATCATCATCATCATCATCGTCGTCGTCGTCGTCGTCGTCATCATCATCGTAATCATCATCATCCTCATCATCGTCGTCATCATCATCGCCATCAGCATCAGCACCATCATCATCATCATCGTCATCATCATCATCATCACCATCGCCACATTCGTCGTTCCATCTTCGTCGTCGCTGTCATCGTGTCATCGGCATAATCATCGTTATCTCCCTCATCGACACCGTGCATCGCATCGTCGTCGTCCTGGCCACCTTCGCCGCCAGCATCATCATCACCATCACCACCATCATCGCCATCGTCATCATCATAACCGCCGTCGTCGTCGTATCATCATCATCATCAACCAACATCCGCAAGAGCACGGGCTGACATCCGAATCAGAGCTGATATTTGCCGTTCACCGCCGATGATGATTCAAATGATGATCGCCATCATCGTCATCATCATCATTATCACCGTCGTCGTCATCGTCGTCAAAGCCATCGCCATCGCTGGCGATGTGGCGGTGCGTCTGGGGATCACCGTCGCGGGGGGCGCCCTGCGCCCGCCGCTCCGTAAGACGTACCTCCTCCTCCTCCTCCTCCTCCTCCCAATCCCACCACCCCTAACGTGCCCCGCCCCTCCTGGCCTCCCCGCCCCTCTCCTCTGCCTCCCCCCCCTGCGCCAGGCGATGTCGAACATTTGCCCGACGGTCTCGCCTCGCTCCGAGATGTACATCAGCAGCCGCCACCGCTTCCTGCTCCCCCAGGAGCGCTGCCCCCCTCCCTCCTCAGAGCCTCCCCTGCCCATCCGCCACCGTTCCCCTTCGCCCCCCCCCCCCGCAGGGCGAGGTGGGGGGATAACTAACTTAACCGTGCCGCCCCGAGTCGGCCAGGGCCCGTAAACGGTCCGCAAGTGCAAGATGCACGCAACCCGTTCCTGGTTTTGAATTTCCCGCGGGCAACGGGACGCATCAGAGCGCTCGCCCCCACCCCCACCCCCCACGCCAACACACGCGGGGGGCCCACGAGAGGCGGGTGGGTAGACCCTGTGCCAGGAGATGCTGCGGCTGCAGGGGATATTCTTCCCTGCGGAGGACGAGTGGAAACTCGAGGAGGTAGCGCCCGCTCTCCTCGCAGACCTCGCCGGGAACTCGTTCGAAACCCACTGCTGTGAGGCTGCTACTCTGGCGGGGATGGCCGTGCTCGGCGAGCTCCAGTGCATGCCGGACTCGGCCTTCACCAAGTGCCAGACCGTCCAGACCCGCGCCTGCCAGGAACGGGCGCCTAGGGGCTCCGCCCCCTCGGCCGGAGACGAGGCGGAGGAGGAGGAGGGGGGGGGAACGGGGGAGGAGAGAGGAGAAGATGGAGGACCCCTAGCGCCCGTCACCTCCTCCAGGAGGAGGTGACGGGCGCTTGTGGAAGAGATGGGGGAGGGTACGGCACGGCATGTAACGACGAGGCGGTCGAGACGAGACGACGACGCTGGCCGGCCGATCGGCGTAGGACTCCGACTCGGACTCGGGCCGCTCCAGCTCGACGCTTCCTCTTCGTGGCCGCAGCGGGCCGCCGTCGCCAGATCGCCCGGCTGCCACTGAGGCTGGGTGTGTGTGTGCGGTTCCTGGGATTCCTAGCGCCCTCGGGACCTCGTCGTCGCCGCGTCTGGGACTCGGTTCGAAGTTCAAACGCAGGGATGGCCTGGGTTCGCACTCACTCGGTCTCGAACTTGGCTCGCGGCCCCCAATGCCCCCCAGAAGGTTGGCGGTGGCCGCCGCGCGTCGGGGTCGAGCACCGCCGCCGCGGCCGCTGGGGGGACACCGCCCGCGGCATCCGTGCGGACGCTCGCAGCATATACCGATCGCCGCTGCATTCGGAAGAATCTCTTCAAGCAGCGGCAGAATCTCTCGGTCATCAGCGACGGCGACGGCGACGAGGCCATGCCCAGCCACGACCCCCAGGCTGCCTAGGATGCCCAGGCTCCTGGGCCGCGGCCGAGATCGACCCGATGCGGGATTGATGCGCTCCTGGCGTTGAGGGAAGGCCGCCGGGGCCATGGGCCATGCACGGCCCGAGGCAAGTGAGGTGGGGCTCGAGGTGGGCCCGAGCTCTAAATTGTAGACTGCAGAATTAGCCGCAGTCGCTGGGTGTGAGTGAGTGTGGCTGCTAGTAGTGCAGTGTGACGACGCTGGGCCCCCCCGTTGAAACCTCTGTGTTAAGATGTTGTTTCAAGCTGGGGCCCCGTCCGCCGCCGCGATTGCTGGTCCTCCGCCTCGAGCCCCCCCCCCCCCCCCCCCCCCCCTCGTCTCCTGCTCGCTCCTCCTCCCTCCTCCTCCTCCTCCTCTCCTCCTCCTCCTCCTCCTCCTCCCCCTCCCCCTCCTCCTCGTCCTGCCCCTCCTCCTTCCTCCTCCTCCCTCTCCTCCTCCTCCTCCTCCTCCTCGTCCTCGTCCTCGTCCTCCTCCTCCTCCTCCTCCTCCTCCTCCTCCTCTCCACCACCTCCAAGCAGCGGCAGCGGCGCCCCCGGGCGGTGCAGAGAGCTCGGCGGGCGAGGTTTTGATTGCGGGCAGACGCGTCGCTGCCCAGGAAAACGGTTGGCCGGTGGCAGCGGGCTGGGGGTCGGTCGTCCTGTCGAACCGCCGTGATCGTGATCCATCGTTGCCCTGCGGCGCGGGCAGCGGCCAGTTAGAGAAGACAGACAGACGACGGTCTGAGGCAGTTTGAGCTCGAGGAGAGAGAGAGAGAGAGAGAGAGAGAGAGAGAGAGAGAGAGAGAGAGAGAGAGAGAGAGAGAGAGAGAGAGAGAGAGAGTCAATGAGAGAGAAGAGAGAGAGAGAGAGAGAGTAGTGAGAGAGAGAGAGAGCGAGAGAGTGAGAGTGAGAGGGAGAGAGCGAGAGGAGAAAAAGAAGAGAGAGAGGAGAGAGAAGAGAGATAGAGAAGAGAGAGAAGTCCTCGATCCCCCCGAGACTCAGAGAAAGAAGAAGAGAGAAGAGAAGAGGGAGGAAGGGAGGAGGGGAGAGAGAGAGAGAGAGAGAGAGAGAGAGAGAGAAGAGAGAGAGAGAGAGAGAGAAGAGAGAGAGGGGGGGGGGGGGGGGGGGAGAGAGAGAGAGAGGGAGAGAGAGAGGGAGAGAGAGGGAGGGAGGGAGGGAGAGAGAGACCGACTGAGACAGAAAGCCAGAGGATACCCTAGGGCCACCACTCGCGCGCGCTCTCTACGCGACCGCGAGCACGCTGCCGCGGGGCGCACTGCCCCCCCCTCCTAGACTCGGCAAGTGGACAAGTCAACGATACGGTACCCGAGGAGACGACGGTGCCGAGAAGTGGCGGCGGCGGGGCAGAAGATAAAACAGAAAGAGAGAGACACTGGAACAGGAAAGGAATGAGTTGGAGGAGGAGGACGAGGGGGGGGAGGAGGTGTTGTTTACCGACGTTTACAGCCCTGGGGCCCTGACTCTGAAACAGCGCGCGGCTCTCGGCCCACA
>CAUYUJ010015067.1:276112-357167 GCA_963575745.1 Prorocentrum cordatum
GACCTTGGGTGCCAATGTCTGGACGTTCGTTCAGGATATGAAGGGGGCCATCAAGACTGCCAATGAGCAGAAGCTCCTGGAGCACATGAAGGGCACGTTCCAGCCCGTGTATGACCTGATCATCGCGTCGCACGGCGGGTTCTCGCAGGAGGACGGGGCGGATCACGCGGCTGGTAAATGGGCCTCCGAGGCCATCGCAGCGCTCCCCGTCGTCGACGACGCGGAGGTGGCCGATGAGAAACGCTTCCTGGACCGCTTCAAGGCGAACGTGTTCCCGTTCTACGCTGCGGGCCATTCTCCCACCCTGACGTTGTCGTCCGATCAGACGGTCGACATCCGCTGGGTCGTGCTATCATTCGCGTGGGTTGCCGAGGCGATGAAAGGCGCCAGGAACGTGTTGGAGTACCAGCCGACGCAGGTTCCGAGCCTCGACCAGAAGGGCGCCGTCAATGCCGTGAAGCAGTGGGCCACTACCGTTGTAGGTGGGGATGGGGCCGCGGCTGGCAGAAAGGGGCCCCCCTCCTTCCCCCGTCCTCCTCCTCCCGCCTGCTCTCGACCTCCTACCTTCCTCCTCCTCCTCCTCCTCCCTCCTCCTCCCACCTCCCCCTCCTCCTCCTCCTCCTCCTGCTCCTCCTCCCTCGCCTCTCCCGCGTCCTCCTCCGCCAGCTCCCGCCCCCCCCCAGGTGGCGCAGGGCACGCGAAGGGTTACCTGCAGGCTCTTCGTGAGGCCTCGAAGGCCATCCAGATCTGGTTCGCAGAGGTCGACGACGGCACGGACACCCCGGCTGACCCGACGGTGACGACCCCCGCCAACATGCCCAAGTGGTGCCGGGCTCACGTCGCAGCGGAGTCGGTTAAGGTCAGGGCGTTCGCAGCGAAGCGCTGGGAGGACGGCACGAACCTCATGCTCACCCTCATGGTCGAAATGGCCAAGACCGTCGCCGCGGCGGGCGACAAGTTCGACTTCGACAAGCTCCTCCGCGACTCCTCGGACATCCCGCAGGAGCAGCTCCTGGCGATGACGAGGTCGGATGAGGCTAAGCGCCTCTTGTCGCAGTGGAAGCTGTACAAGGCCGTCTACGACTCCCCGAAGGAGCTCGCAGACGGCGCAGGCGCGGTGCTTGACGAGCAAAACCTCCTCCTCCTCCTCCTACTCCTCCTCCTCCTCCTCCTCCTCCTCCTCACCCTCCGCCTCCTCCTCCCGACCGTCGAGCCTCGAGCCCCTTCTCAGACCCGCCGCTACTCACACTCGGGTGGCGGCCATAGGGCTGGGCTGGGTCGGAGCCCGAGGCCGGGAGGGCCCGCGGAGGATGGGGGAGAGGAGGAGGACGGGCGGGGAGGGAGGAGGACGCCAGTGGCGGGTGAGGGAAAGGAGGAGGAGGAGGGAGGTAAGAGGAGGAGACGGGGGAGACAAACAGACACCAACCGTCACCCCTCGGCGCCAGGGGAGTGTCTTCCAGCAGCGTCCTTGGACGCCATCGCTGCCGAGCTCACCGAGAAGGGGGGATCTAAGGTCAAGCCTGTCATTGCGGTGATGACGGCCATCCAGGCTCTCTTCAAGGGCATGGCCAACGTGAGCGACAAGGAGAAGGCGACCCTGGTGGACGAGCTCATGTCCAATTTCAAGGATTTGGGCTTGCAGCTTCCACCAACGGCGGGGGTCGCCAAGCTCTCGATTCTCTTGAGCCGGGCGAAGGGGGGGGTCAAGAAGCAGTAGAATCAGTAGCTTTTGATTTTGTTTGACCTGCCGTATGTTACATATGTGCCGTGCCGCACCTGCATGCCATCAGATAGATAATCGTGACAGCTAGTTTTAGTGTGGCGCTCCGTGGTGGGTTTACCAGGGAGTGGCGGCCTCGACTCTGGGGCGGGGGATGGGATGGGGGAGTTGAATCAATCAGCGGAGGAGGGGGCTCCAGGAGTCGGACTCGGGTCGATAGCGTACGGCAGCACTGGTTGGCTTCCCGTGTAGCCTAGCATGGGCAACCCGCACGTCTCAGAGCGGAGTGCGGGTTGGTGCCTCTCAGCCGCCCCCTCCTCGGCCCATCGGGCCCTGGGCCCTGGGCCCTTCCACCCTCCTCTGCCTCACCTCCCTCGCCTGCGAGAGTGCACTGGCCTCCCATACGCCCGCCGTTCGCTCCCCGTGAAGGCCCCTCCCCTTCGCCTTCTGAAGGCCACTTGAAAAGATCACGACTCACGACGCTATATTACCTAGATTTGTTTCTAAATTCGCCCCGCGCCGCTGCAGCTGAGGGACTGCGGGCGTCCGGGCGGCGGCGGGGGCGGGGAGCGACGCAGGCAGGTCAAGGAGACTCTCAAGACGGTCAAAGAAATGCGATGAGAAAAGAGTCTGAGTCTGCTCATCATCCTGTTCCTCCTGCTGCCCCTCCTGCCCCTCCTGCCGCTCCTGCTTGAGCCCGTTCGGAATCCAATCGCCCAGCCGCGGTGCCGCGGTGACGAGGAGGGCCCCCGAGGGCCCGAACCTCGATCCTCGGGATCCTCGAGGCAAGGCTCGGCTCGAACCTCGAACTTCGACGCTCGTCTCTCGTCTCGTCTCGTCGTCTCGTCTCGTCTCCCCTCTCTCTCTCTCTCTCTCTCTCTCTCTCTCTCTCTCTCTCTCTCTCTCTCTCTCTCTCTCTCTCTCTCTCTCTCTCTCCCTCTCTCTCCTCTCTCTCTCCCTCTCCCTCTCTCTCTCTCTCTCTCTCTCTCTCTCTCTCTCTCTCTCTCCTCTCTCTCTCTCTCTCTCTCTCTCTCTCTCTCTCTCTCTCTCTCTCTCTCTCTCTCTCTCTCTCTCTCTCTCTCTCTCTCTCTCTCCCTGTGTGTCTCTCTCTCCCTCCCCCTCCCCCTCTCCTCTCCTCCCTCGCCCACTCGCGCGTTCACCCCCCCTCTCTGAGTCTCTGGTTCCTTCTCTTCCTTCTTACCTCTCCTCCCCCTCCCGCTTGCGCCGGCCAGCCGGCGGGGTGCGGGCCGCCCCGCCTTGGCGTCGTCGCCGTCGCCCACGGCGTCGGGGCGGGGGCGGGGCCGGGGGCTCGCGTCCACGTTCCACGACTCTGGAGGGGTGGGTTGGGTCGGTTGGAGGAGGAGCGAAGGGAAAGGAGGTCGAGGCTCGAGGAGGAGGATGAGGAGGAGCGGAGGGAAAGGAGGGGTGAGGGGAGGGGGCGGGTAAGGGAGGAGGCGCCCCTTCCTTCCGCTTCCTCGTCCTTCCTCTCCCTCCTCCCGACGACGCCCGCTTGCGGGGGCGGGGCGCGGTCGCGGTCTGAGGGGGGAGGGCCCCCCTGCTTAGTCGGCCGAGCCCCGAGCGCGTTCGAGTTAGAGCCCCGAACGTCCCGAGCTAGACGCCCCAAGCTAGTCGTCTGGGCGAACCCCCGGGGGCCCCGCGTTAGTCGTCTGAGCGCCCCGACTTAGTCGTCTGAGTTAGCCGTCTGGGCGCCCCGCGTTAGACGCGGGCGCTCCGATTTTAGTCGTCTGAGCGCTCCGAGTTAGTCGTCAGACCGTCTGAGCGCTCCGAGTTAGTCGCCCGAGCGCCCCGAGGTAGTCGTCTGGGCGCCCCGATTTTAGTCGCCTGAGCGCCCCGAGTTAGTCGCCCGAGTGCTCCGACGTTAGTCGCCCGAGCGCCCCGAGATAGACGCCCGATCGCTCCGAGTTAGACGCCCGAGCGCCCCGAGTTAGTCGTCTGGTTAGACGCCCGAGCGCCCCGAGTTAGTCGCCCGAGCGCTCCGAGTTAGACGCCCGAGCGCCCCGAGTTAGTCGTCTTGTTAGACGCCCGAGCGCCCCGAGTTAGACGCCCGATCGCTCCGAGTTAGACGCCCGATCGCTCCGAGTTAGACGCCCGAGCGCCCCGAGTTAGTCGTCTGGTTAGACGCCCGAGCGCCCCGAGTTAGACGCCCGAGCGCTCCGAGTTAGACGCCCGAGCGCCCCGAGTTAGACGCCCAGGGGGGGTAAAGGCGTTCTGTTGGAGTTACCCCCTAAGAGTGACGTCTTACGGGGACTCAGAATAGACCTCGCCAATCTTGGGGGGCTGCGATCTGTGAAAGTGTCGCCACTTTCGAGGTCTGCTTGGGGGCCCAGCGGAGTGACGTCTTACGGGGACTCAGATTAGACCTCGCCATCCCTGGGGGGCTGCGATCTGTGAAGCTGTCGCCACTTTCGAGGTCTGCTGGGGGGCCCAGCGGAGTGACGTCCTGCGGGGACTCAGATTAGACCTCGCCATTCCTGGGGGGCTGCGATCTATGAAACTGTCGCCATTTTCGAAGTCTGCTGGGGGGCCCAGCGGAGTGACGTTTTACGGGGACTCAGATTACACCTCGCCATCCCTGGGGGGCTGCGATCTGTGAAACTGTCGCCACTTTCGAGGGCTGCTGGGGGGCCCAGCACAGTTACGTTTTACGGGGACTCAGATTCGACCTCGCCATCGCTGGGGGGCTGCGATCCGTGAAACTGTCGCCACTTTCGAGGGCTGCTGGGGGGTTCAGCGGGGTGACGTCCTACGGGGACTCAGATTAGACCTCGCCATCCCTGGGGGGCTGCGATCTGTGAAACTGTCGCCACTTTCGAGGCCTGTTGGGGGGCCCAACGCAGTTACGTTTGCGGGGACTCAGATTCGACCTCGCCATCCCTGGGGGGCTGCGATCTGCGAAATTCTTGACGCTTCGCGTATCCCCACCAGCCCATCCTACACCAGGCGCTCGCACGAAGAGCGCCGATGATCGGCAGCTGTTCTCCTCCCCCTCTTCCTCCTTCTCCGCCTTCTCCTCCTCTTCTCCTCCTCCTCCCTCGCCTCCTCCTCCTCCTCCTCCTCCTCCTCCTCTTCCTCCTCATCTTCCTCTTCCCTGGTGGCGTCTTGGAAGTATCTTCGAACGTTTTGGTGGGCTCTTGGGCCTTACGGGCGGGCGGGCGGCGCTCCGCCCGCCCGCGCGCAGGGCCCAAGAGGGGGTCCAAGGAGCCATCTTG
This sequence comes from Prorocentrum cordatum, assembly GCA_963575745.1. Classification (NCBI taxonomy): domain Eukaryota; class Dinophyceae; order Prorocentrales; family Prorocentraceae; genus Prorocentrum; species Prorocentrum cordatum. Next base: position 281,063 of record CAUYUJ010015067.1, read on the forward strand.
GAGGAGATCGATCAACGAAAGGGGGTTCCTAAATTTCAGCCCCCCCTCAGGAGCCACGATCCTCGTGAGGGGTGTCGAATTTTAGCCCTCCCAGGGGTCGATCTTGGACGCTCTGACCGATCGCGGCCCCCCCTGTCCAGGTCAGTGGGGAGGGGGTAGGGGGAGGGGTAAACCCCTCCCCGAAGGGGAAGAAGGAGGGGTGGAAGAGGAAACTCGTTAAACCACCGACGCCCTAAAGGGCTGGTGGGATTGTCGCCACTTTCGAGGGCTGCGGGGGGGGCCCAGCACAGTCTGCACCCGCGGCGGACTCAAATTGGACCTCGCCCTCCCTGGGGGGCTGCGATCTGTGAAACTGTCGCCACTTTCGGGGCCTGCTGGGGGGCCCAGCACAGTCTGCACCGGCGGCGGACTCAAATGGGACCTCGCCATCCCTGGGGGGCTGCGATCTGTGAAACTGTCGCCACTTTCGAGGCCTGCTGGGGGGCCCAGCACAGTCTGCACCGGCGGCGGACTCAAATGGGACCTCGCCATCCTTGGGGGGCTGCGATCTGCGAATCGCCACTTTCGGGGCCTGCTGGGGGGCCCAGCACAGTCTGCACCCACGGCGGACTCAAATGGGACCTCGCCATCCCTGGGGGGCTGCGATCTGCGAAACTGTCGCCACTTTCGAGGGCTGCTGGGGGGCCCAGCACAGTCTGCACCCGCGGCGGATTCAAATGAGACCTCGCCATCCCTGGGGGGCTGCGATCTGCGAAACTGTCGCCACTTTCGAGGGCTGCTGGGGGGCCCAGCACAGTGGGCACCCGCGGCGGACTCAAATGAGACCTCGCCATCCCAGCACACTCTGCACCCGCGGCGGACTCAAATGGGACCTCGCCATCCCTGGGGGGCTGCGATCTGTGAAACTGTCGCCACTTTCGAGGCCTGCTGGGGGGCCCAGCACAGTCTGCACCCACGGCGGGCCATGGCATCTCCCCAGATCTCCTGGCGCCTCTTCTTGTTTCAGTGCGTTCCCTGGCCACCCCTTGGGCCGCGCCTCTTGGACGCCCCCCCCCCCCCTCTTGGGCGCCCTCGAAAAGGAGGTATTTCTGGATTCCCAGATTCCAATCTACTTTAAGCGCCTTCCTACTTCAATGATCGAGTGGCTTCGCCTTCTCCGTCCTCCTCAGGGGGCGGGCGGACACCCAATCCACTTTCAATGCTTTCCTACTTCATGTTTCTACCTACTCTTTCCGACCGATGGGTATTCATGGTTTTGCCGATCGGCGCGGTCCCTCGCACCCCCCCTCGCGCGGACACACTGTACAGTAGGAAGCAGAAAGCCGGACTGTAACGTCGGAGGCTTGAAACTGCAACTGGCTCCAGGAGCCGCACACTTCGGCCTACAGCCTGGTGGCCCCTCAAGGGGGCGGGCGGATTCATTGTTCTGCCGATCGGCGCGGGTCCTCGCACCCCTCCCTCCCCCCCACGGGGAGTAGATCTTGGCTGTTTTGGCGCCTGTTTCGAGCAGGTGGCGCCTCTCCCCTCTTGGGCGCACTGCTGCAAACCGTCGCATGAAGCAGGGGTCCAGAACCAGACCCCCCCCCCTTCCCCTCTTTCCCCCCTTTCCGCCCAGTGTCGAAGCGCCGAAGAAGAAAACGTTTGACCTGCTGTTCGTGAGTGAACCGTGCCACATCTCGGGGGCGGCCAAGAGGGTGTTGATGACTAGAGGGGGGTGGACATCGTGGCGAGGGCCGTGCTATCTCCCCAGATCTCATGGCGCCTCTTCTTGCTTCAACGCGTCCCCGGCCCCCTCCTGAGCCGCGCACATGCCGCCAGCCATGGCTTGCCCCCCCCCCCCCTGGACGCCCCCCTCTTGGCCGCCCCCGAGAATCAGAGGTACCCCTGCCCGTGTCCTGTGCAAGAGCGGCCCCTGCCTGCGACCTCTTCCTGCGGCACTGTGGCCCTCGGAGGGGCCTCGTGCCCTCTCCGGTGCCCTGTCCAGGCGAACTCGCCTGCATGTCTGGGCTTCTGCCTGGGCCTCCCACGCGGGGTCGGAGCAGATGGGGTTCATCGGCGATGCGGTTCGATGTGGAGCCCGGTTTTCTCCGCACCGGCGTCGCCGATGCAGCGCCGAGTCGCCGATGCATCGCCGATGCATCGGCGATGCGGAGCGATCCTCCGACCCCATGTGCTCAGACCCCATCTGGGAGGCCTCTGGTCTCGTGCCCTCTCGCGTGTCCCTTCTGATCAGCCTCGGCTCATCGAGCGCGTTCCACTACTCGCAAAGTGCCCACTCGCCACCGTCCGAAAGCAATATGCCATATGATTTCCTCGATGTAAAGGATCGTTAGTTCCCCGCGGCGGATTTAGGTCACTTGCGAGCGGTGACTTTGTGACCCGGCCTCGCAGTGGCCGGCGTCGCCGCCGTCGCCGCCGCAGTCGCGCTCGTTGTCGCCGGTGCCGTCGTCGTCGCCGTCGTCGCCGCCGTCGTCTTCGCCGCCGTGATCGTCGCTGCCGTCGTCGTCGCCATCGCCGGCGTCGTCTGTCGACGGCGTGCCTGGGCCTGCAGCAGGCGCCCGAGCCCCGCCGCCCCCCCGAGAGAGAGAGGCGGGAGCTCGAGTGGCGCCACGCCGCGCTGGTCGGGAGCCTGGCGCGGGCCCTCGGGAGCGCGGGCGCGGGAGCGCGCGGCGCCGAGGGCGCCGAGGGCGCCGAGGGCGCGGAGGGCGGCGCGGCCGAGGGCGCCGAGGGCGAGGCGGCGGCGCGCGCGGCGGCGAAGGGCGGCTCCCAAGAGCACCTCGGGGACGCGGAGCCCGGAGGAGAGGGGCCGTGGGCGCCGGTGGGGGGCGCGGAGTGGTGGGGGGCGGCCTGTTGGGAGGGGGAGGGGGGTGCCCTCTGTCGGGCCCCGGAGGCCCCCTGTCAAGGGGCCCGAGCGGGTCCCCATCAGGGGCCCCGGAGGGCCCCTTTTCGGTAGCCCTCGCTGCCCCCCTTCATTTATTAGGCGCCAGCAACGGCGCATCGGCCGGGAATCGGAATGAGCGCGGTTGGCTTGGCTCATAGCTTCCAATGAAAACATAGGAAAGGCAACCCATTAATGAGCGCCCAAGCCAGTGGTAATGAGCGCCCACTATTGGCCCCCTTTAATGAGCGCCCAAGCCAGCTGTACCCGCCGAGGTCACCGCTGGGGTTGCTGAGGGGATATGGAGGCTTGGAGGCGGATGCTGGTCAGAGGAGGGAGCGGTGCCGATACCGCTACCCCTGCCTCAATTTTTTGAAGGGCCTTCTGGGAGGCCCGTCGCCACTGCTGGATTCGCCTCAAAGTTCTGGTCAGAACGCATCCTGGGAAAGGTCCGGTCAGTAGCGGTAGCGGTACTTTTTGGTTTCCCCAGTTGAGGTTGGATGTATTTGGCATGACTGCCCATGAGTGGGATACAGGTTTGATGAGGAGGAGGAGGGGATGGAGGGAGGGAGGGAGGGAGGGAGAGAGGGAGGGAGGGAGGGAGGGAGGGAGGGAGGAGGCGAGGAGAGGAGGAGAGGAGAGGAGGAGGAGGAGGAGGAGCGGAGGAGGAGGAGGAGGAGGGCGGAGGAGGAGGAGGAGGGAGGAGGAGGAGGAGGAGGAGGGCGGAGGAAAATGAGGAGGAGGAGGAGGAGGAGGAGGAGGAGGAAGAGGAGGAGGAGGAGGAGGAGGAGGAGGAGGAGGAGGAGGAGGAGGAGGAGGAAGAGGAGGACCAGTGTAAAACCAAGAGTCATCAACGATGTTGGAATTCACCCTCCCTCCAAGCTCCCTCTTCATAGGCCCCCACAACGGTTCATTACCATTGAGGGAACTGCCTCGTTGGAAGACAACATTTCGAAGATCCTGAAGCATGCGAAATCATTGTTCTCGGGATTTCAACGCCACGTATCAACCTGACTGCTGCGTCTTGACGATCCAGAATCGTGCCAGGGCGCCATTTTTTGGACTTCAACAGATCGAATCAACATAACTGTTGCGCCCGCGTAATCCTGAATCCTTCCAAAACGCAATTTCTAGTACGCTGATCAAGGGAATCCGTGAAACTGTTGCAAAGTTGTAAAACACGAATGTGCGCGGCGCCCAGGCGAGAGCCACATTTTGATACCACCCGCCCTCAATCCGTGAAGCTCTTGCAAATTTTAAAGCGAATGCGCGCGGCGCTGAGGCGAGAGCCACATTTTGAAAATCACCCGCCCTCAATCCGTGAAGCTCGTGCAAATCTTTAGAACGAATGTGCGCGGCGCCAAGGCGAGAGCCACATTTTGAATACCACCCGCCCCGAATCCGCGAAACTCTGGCACATTTTTCGTGTGCGCGGCGCTACGGCGAGAGCCACATTTTGAAAACCACCCGGCCTCAATCCGTGAAGCTCTTGCAAATTTTCAGAACGAGTTTGCGCGGCGCTGATGCGAGAGCCACATTTTGAAAATCACCCGCCCTCAATCCGTGAAATTCTTCAAATTTGCAGGACGAATGTGCGCGGCGCCAAGGCGAGAGCCACATTTTGATACCACCCGCCCTCAATCCGTGAAGCTCTTGCAAATTTGTAAAGCGAATGTGCGCGGCGCTGAGGCGAGAGCCACATTTTGAAAGCGACCCGCCCTCCATTTGTGAAGCTGTTGTCACTTTTTAAGCGTCAGAGTCATAAATGGTGAGGGAGTCTTAGGCGAAACGCCCGGCCCGCCCTAAAAACAGGCCTCGGGGTGCGACAGGGAGGAGCGATTTAGAAGGAGAAGGAATGGAGGAGGAGGAAACGAGGAAGAGGAGAAGGAGGAGGAGGAGGAGGAGGAGGAGGAGGAGGAGGGAGGAGGAGGAGGAGGAGGAGGAGGGAGGGAGGGAGGGAGGGAGGGAGGGAGGGAGGAGGAAGAGGGAGGAGGAGGAGGGATGGAGGGCCCAGGCTGGGTCTGGCCAGGGTCGGTGTGGGCGTGCAGCGCCGTCGCGCCAAACCCGAGGAGTCTCGCCCGAGAGCTTTCGACGCCAGTCGCTGCGGGGCACGGTGGAGCTCACCGAGCTTGCCCTGCGCGACCGCGGGCTGAACATGCCCGTCCAGCAAAGGAGTTACAAGGAATCGGCGGCGAGCGAGTGGGGCAACTTTCGGGTTCGCGGTTCGAGGTTTTCGGGCGTTTTCGTCGGTTCTCGGCGATGTTCCAGCCTCGGGATGCTTGCCAGCAGCTGCGCCTCGCCGCGGGCGTTCCGGGGGTGCCCGGATCATCCCGAACGCCCGCCGTAGACCCGAGGTATTACCCAAAAACTGAATTCGGCAGCGAGCGAGGGGGGGAAGCGAGAGGCGGGCCTTCTCAGAAGGCTCGGAAGTACCCCGGGCTTATGAGAAGTTACCTAACCCTTCCCAGAGGACAGAGAAAACCTGTCAGAAGGCCCGAGGCCTTCTGAGAAGCCCCGCCGCCTTCTGAGAAGGCCTTCTCCTTCTCATTTCCCCTTGCTCGCCGCTGAAAGGCATCGTCGAGGTTTCACTGGGGCTGTGCGGATGCCATGGACTGCTGGGCGTTCGACCCGGTGCATCGCTGCGCTCGCAGGGTCATTCAGAGCCCGATATTCGACTACTGCATTGGCGCCGTCATAGTTTTTAACTGCGTGACGATAGGGCTCGAGATCGACAGGCACGTCAAGGAGGGTGCCCAGACCTCTTTTGAGTTACAGGTGCTCGAGCATTGCTTTCTAACGGTGTACGTGTTGGAGCTTTTGATACGCACTGTGGGCGATTGGGAGGAGTGCCTCCATAGTATGTGGTTTCGGCTGGACTTCATACTAGTCGTCGTTGGCGTGCTGTCGACATGGGTGCTGGAGCCGCTGCTAAGGGTAAGCATTGCGGCCGATGTGCTGGACAAGGTCTTGGTGATCAGAATCGTGCGCCTGATCCGCCTGGTGCGCACCCTCCGCTTCCTGAAGTTTATGCAGCCGCTCTGGAAGCTGGTGAGCGGCCTTCTGGGGTCAAATCGCACGGTGACATCCGCTGGGGTGTTGCTCTTCGGAGCCATTTACGTGTTCGCGTGCGCCGGGGTGGCCCTGCTGGGGCAGGACGAGGACTGGCCGGACGGAAGCGCGGGACACTCCACGGAGGCCGCCCGGCATACGTACAGTGAGCTTTCAAACGCCGAACGTGCTTGTCAGCACGTGTCCCACAGAAATGCTTCGCCCGATGGCACTCTGAGACCCAAGTGGAACTTTCGGACACCTTGCGAAGCTTAGTATCGATGGGAGATACAGTCGGGCCGAGGTATAAGATCGAGGTCGGTTCGAGGAGGGTACCTTTGGGCTGGCGGAGGGTCTCGTGTTCTCGGAGGATGCTCTTCTGGCCTATGCCCGATGTATGTCCCTGGACTGCTGATGGTAAGATTACCCAGTGTATGTGTATACTTATGATTGTTATTATTATTGCTATCATTTCCGATTATTTTATGACTGGTTTCATTGTTACTATTATTATTCTTATTATTATTTCCGTTGTTATTATGATTATTATTCTTATTCCAATTATTATTAGTAGTATTACCGATGTCATTGTTATTCGTATTAGTATGATGATGCTGATGATTATGATGATGATGGTGATTCTCATTACTATTATTATTATGATTATTCTTATTCTTCTTCTTCTTATTATGATTCGTATTATCAGTATTAGTATTTTTATTACTACTACTAGTATTATTATTAGTAGTAGTATCATTAGTATTATTAGTATTCTTCTTCTTCTTCTTATTATTATTATTTTAATTATAATAATATTATTATTGTTGTCATTGTTATTATGATATATGTCCACCATTCGCACGGGCAGGAGCTTTCCTGGGGCACCTACACGGGGGCATGCCCGAGCCTGGGGCCGCCGCTCACGTTTTCTGGGGCAGCAGCGCGTCGTCGCGACTCGTGGAGAGCGAGACATAGGGTCGGACCGAGGTACAGGTCAGAGGAGGAACATGTACCCATACCGCTACCCTTCGCCCGTTTTTTGTTCTCTCTCTCTCTCTCTCTCTCTCTTTTTTCGCTCTCCTGGGAGGTTCTCGTCGCCACCGTTGGATTTGCCTCGGAATTCTGGTCAGAACGCACTCTGGGAGAAGTCCGGGGAGTAGCGGTATTGGTACCTTTTGGTTTCCCCCATGAGATCGAGGTTGGTTCGGGGAGGTTGCCCTAGCGTTTTTCGTGCTTGTTGGATGCTCTTGTGCATCCTAGGGAGGGTGCCCTTGAATGTTCTGTGTGTTTTGGCCGGCGGAGGGTCGCGTGTTCTTGAAGGGTGTCTTTTCAGCTCCGATATTTCTGATCTTTTTGCTCAACGTCTTCTCCTCTTCGACAGATTTTGATCATCCCCGTTTTGCCAGAGCTTGAGCCTTGAGTTTCGCGGCAACGAGCATCTGGTACTTTTCCTAATGTAATCTGGACCCGGCCACATCCGGGGGAACTGGGGTTCTTGCCCGCCTTGGGGATCAACGGCTTCGACACCCCTCTCCAGGTGGCGCCTCAAGCTCCGTCCTTGGCGCTCCTCGCGCGCTAGTGAAGCGGTGTGGAGAGGGGGTTTCCAGCTCCTCCTCCTCCTCTTCCTCCTCCTCCTCCTCCTCCTCCTCCTCCTCCTCCTCCTCCTCCTCCTCCTCCCCCGCCCGCTCCTCCTCATCCTCCCCCGCCCCCTCCTCCTCCTCTCTCCTCCTCCTCCTCCTCCTCCTCCCACTCTTCCTCCCCTCCTCCTCCTTCTCTCCTTCTCCTCCTCCTCGCCCCTTCCTCCTCCTCCTCCTCCTCCTCCTCCTCCTCCTCCTCCTTCTCCTCCTCCTCCTCGCCTCCTCCTCCTCCTCTTCCTCCTCCTGGGGGTTTCCAGCGCTGTCCCAGGAAAGCCGCTGGTCCCCTTGTCCCTTCCGAGAGGACCTGCTCTCTGACCCTGTGGCCGGGCCCATCGTGGAAGATCGCTTCAAGTCGATCCCGGTGCTGATGCTCACGCTGGTACAGTTTACTTCCTGCGATTCGGTCGCTTCCATCTACCATCCCTGGGGGCGTCCGAGGGGTGGATGAGGTCCAAGAGAGGTGGACACCATGGCGAGGGCCACGACATCTCCCTGACTTCTCGGCGGCCTCTTCTTCTTTCGACGCATCCTCCGGCCACCGCTCGTCCGCGCACATGCCTCGGGCCATGACGCTCGCCCACCACCCCTCTCTCCTGCCCCCCCCCCCCGGGCGGACCCGACGTCCCCTCATCCGCGTGAAGCCGCTGCTGATCCTGTACTTCCTGCCGATCCTGCTCGTGGTGCCCATCTCCCTCATGAATCGAGAGACGCCTGGCGGCGAGCCGCCGCCCCCCCCCCCCCCACGGCAGAGCGGCCAGAAGACAGGAACGAGGACTGTGGCCAGCCCCGGAGGAAGCCAAGCCGACGAGGCAGCTGCCGAGGGGTATCGCACCGTCTCGTTGCCTGGGATACGGAGGGAAGCAGCCGAAGGCTCTCTGAGCGGCCTGTCTTTGCCAAGAGTGTGTGTGTGTGTGTGTGTGGTCAGGCCAGCTCTACACCGAGAGCCTTGCCGAGAACGTGTGGGCTGAAGCCGAGCACGTGAAGTGACGGCTTCTTGCCGACCAGCGGAAGTGGAGCGGCACCGCGCTGAGCCCAGTCAGCGAGCTGGGAGCAACGTCTGCCCCCAGTCGGGTCTAGCCAGGACCTCAGGTAAGGGGACCTGGTTAGCGGTAGGACTCCGGAGCCCCGAGTTTGGGCAGAATCACTGAACCAGGTCTGCCGCAGCTACTGTTTTTTGTCCGGGGGACGGCAGTTCCGGTGAGTGGAACGGGGCGGGGGGGGGGGGGCGTCCCCCAGTTACACACTCCTAAACCGGGTCCCGCGAAGCCCAGTTCTGCCAACGCCCGGCCCAGGTCCCAGGCGGGGGTTCTGTCTGCAGCCGGCCTCGGCCGGCGGCGGAGATGGATGTGCTCGGGCCCCCCGGGGCGGCGGTGAAAATCAGTCCGTCTCCGCCGACCGCCGAGGCCCACGAAGTCAGGAGGGGGAAAACACACACACAGACGCAATGCATCGTCGATCCCCAGGAAAACACGGGAAAACATGGGAAGTTAGGGGGGGGAGAGGAGACTCCAGAAAATAGGAACGAGTATGGGAAATTCTGGGAGTTGTGTCTATCTATTTGTGTATCCCAGGGCCTCTTCGCGAAGGTCGGCCCCGCAGGTGGTGGTCATGGAGAAGTTAAGGAGGGAAAAAACACAAGGACACAAGTAATCGTCGATTCCCAGAACATATGGGAAAGTATGGGAAGTGGGGGGGAAGACAAAAACCCAGAAGATATAGGAAATTATGGCGAATCCTGTTACTTGTGTGCATTTATTTGTGTGCCCCAGGGCCCCTTCAGAAGTTTCGGAGACTGGAGCACCTACATTGCCCATCGGCCGTTGGAAGCAGGTACTCTGGGACTCCCAGATGCCGATCTACTTTCAGCGCCTTCCTACTTCCACGATCGAGTGGCTTCACCTCTTCCGTCCTCCTTAGGGGGCGGGCGGGGCCCAATCTGCTCTCGACGCCTTCCTGCTGGGCGTTTCTACCTACTTCTTCCGACCGATGGGTTCCAGTGGCGGGCTGTTTTTGAATCCCGAGACTTCTTGAGAGTCGGGGGCGGCGTCGGGGTGGTGTGGTGCCCATTTTTTCCGCGTTTTTTCCCAGGGAAGCGACGAAGCACGTATACACCAGGATCCCGCATGCGCCATGATCCGCTTTCCTGTGCGAGTTTCAGTGCGGGGCCAGGCAAAGTGTCGGTGTGTAGATCTTGGCTCTTTAAGAAATCCCCACCTCGTCCCCAGGGGTGCCAAGCCGCGAGGCCCGGGTAGAGGAGCTGGCCTGCAGGGGGGTCGAGAGGTTTAGGGCCAGCTCCAGGGGGCCGAGGCGTCGGAGGCGGAGGTCTGGGTCCCCCTCTGTCCCTCTCCCCGGTATCTGTGTGGCCCTCGGCTCGTCCGTGCCCGGGTCGTGAGTCGGAGACGTCTCTGATGCCTCTCGGTGCTTCCGGAGGTGCCTCTCGGGGGCCTCTCGGGGTGCCTCTCTCTTGGATGTCTCCCTCTGGAGCTTCTCGGGGGCCTCTTGGAACCTTCCGGGGGCCCCTTGCTGGCTGGATGCCTGTTTTGGGCGTTTTGGGGGCTCTTGGGGGCCTCTTGGGGGTATTTTTAGGGGGGCCTCTCGGGGACGTCTTGTGGCCTCTTGGAGGTCCTTTGGGTCTCTTGGGGGCATCTTGGCAGTATTGGGAGCTATCTTGGCCCCAGAGGGCTCCGAAGGCCCAGTCGCTTTCTCCTTCTTGGGGCCGCCTTGGGGGGCTCTTGGGCCCAATTTGGGCGATCTTGGGGTCCTCTTGGGCGGTCTTGGGTGGTCGGGAGCCCGAAAAGGCGAGGACGCTAACACATGCCAACCACCCTTTCAACAAATCCCGGGTCTGGGCCTCTTGGGACCCTCTTGGAGTTCCTCTTGGAGCCCTCTGTGGGGTTTGGGGGGCCCCTTGGGTCCTCCTCAGGCCATCTTGGGCGTCTTGGAGAGCTCTTGGGCCATCTCGGGCCCCCCCTGGACCATCCGGGAGGCCTACTGGAGCCCTCTCGACCCTCGGCCTGTCTTGTTCGAGCCCCGCTCGCCTCCCGGAGCAGTGGCGCGAGACGTCGCGCGACCGGCCCCAGGAGCCCGGGGAGCCCCGGAACTCGGGGGCCGCGGGCCCCTTCGGCAGTACCCCAAACTATGCCGGACAGAGTACGCTCGGGCCGCGACCTTCCTGCTGCACTAGCATAAGAGGGCAGCTGCTCTGCGAGGCCGTCCCTTGTCCCACATCGGTTCGCGGCCCGTCGGCCTCGGCACTCGTCAGTCCGTGACCGATCCGTCCATCTTCGACTGTTGCGCTTCCAGGGGAGAGGCTCCCCGCAGTGTTTCGCTGCACGGTGGCAGATCAACCGTAAACGCCGGAACCAGCGCCCGCGGCGAGTTTCTGTCCTGGCCTCTCGCTCAGGGGGGCAGCTCCTCTCTCCCATCCGCGTCTGCGAGGTGCTCCGAGGCCTCGGGTGAGTCCGGGGGCCCCCCGGGGGCCCCGGGAGGAGGCTGCGAGCGGCCAGGGAGTGATGAGGCATGGTCAAGAGGTGCGGACGCTTGCGTTCCGGGGCCGAGGGGTCGTGCTTCCAGCAATCATTCGTTGCACATTTGATTGAGAAAGGCCGTCGAGCATCTTCAATTAATTACTTGCAACATGAGGAACAGTTGCGGCATGCGTATACGAGTCAATGGCGACCTGCTCGCCCAGCTGATTTGATCACTGCCGTGATCGTTGACCATGCCATTCAGATCTCCACCCACGACGCAGAATTGGAGCGCGTCTGCATGAAGAGCAAGCTGAGGACGCTGATACCCATTCTGAACAGGATGTTCAGGGAGTTCGACTTCACACGCAGTGGACACATTAGCCTGGCAGACCTCGACTTGTCGAAGATAGACATTGCCTTGCCCACAGAGGTGACAAATGCCCCCCGCAATTTCTCTGTCAGTCTCGACCTCTTCTTCCTGCTCCCACTTCTCCTCCTCCTCTCTCCGCTCGCTGGTTCCTCGTAGCACTCCTGGGGAGCCCTCTAGGACCACTTGCACCCACCAGGGAGAATCTGTAAATGTTTGAGATTCTGCGCCCCCCCCCCCACTGCCCACCCACCCCGAACGCCTCCCTCCCTCGCTCTGTTCTCCAGCCTGCGTCCTCCTTCCTCCTCCCCTCCTCTGCTCCTGCTCCTACTCCTCATTCTCCAACCTCCCTGCATCCCTTCCTTCCTCACTTCCTCGTGCTCCCCGAGGTGATCAGCGTGCTCAAGTCTCACAAGCTCGAGGATTTCTTCAACCTCCTCGATGCTGACTCGTCGGGCCATATAACCCAGAGCGAATGGGTCATTGGGCGGGAGGGGGGGATGAACTGAGGAAGGGGGAGGAGGAGGAGGAGGAGGAGGAGGAGGAGGAGGAGGAGGAGGAGGAGGAGGAGGAGGAGGAGGAGGAGGAGGAGGAGGAAGAGGAGGAAGAGGAGGAAGAGGAGGAAGAGGATGAAGAGGAGGAAACGGAGGAAGAGAAGGACGAGGAGGAAACGGAGGATGATGATGAGGAGGAGCAGAACCAACCCTTTAGGGCAATATGCACCAATGCTGCCGAGGTGCACCCTACTCTTCAGGTCCCCTGTTCTTGCTCGCCGCGGGGAGTGCTCCCTTGCCCCTCTAGAACGAAGCTTGTCCGTGGGCCTGCAGTGCAGACGGGAGCCCGTTTTTGAAAATCAGCCGCCCGCCATATTTCTGGCTCTGAGGAACGCGGCGAGGCGTGATCATAGAGTTCGGGGAAGCGTCCACCGAACTCCACGCTCTGGGTAGTCGCACCTTCGGTGCCCAAAAACACCTCGCTCTCTCTCTCTCTCTCTCTAAATGTATATATATATACACATACATACACATATAACAATATATATATATATATATATATATATATATATATATATATAGATATAGGTGATGGCGTACCACGAAAGTGCTGTCGACAGTGGCGTGAGTACTGTCCCTATGGCTTCGCCCTCTGCTGCCGCCTCCCCTCTTTGTCATCGTGGGCCACGTCTGAGCTACATCGGGATGCATGGGTGCTGCCTTGAACTAATGTTGGGACATGGTGCCAGGAACGTGAGCGATGAGCATCACACATTGAACTGTTCAAGGTCTTGGTGGGCGCTGTGCTGTCTTACTGGATAGTTTAGCCCGTGCTGCATGTTGGAGGCTCTCTTGGACCGACTGGGGTGTGCCTGAGGCCATCTTGGGCAATGGGGGGGGAAGGAACAGAGGGTTGGATAGGTGGGAACGAGCGCGCTACGGGAGAAAATCGAAGAACAAAAGGGGGGGGGGGCAGCTTCAAGCACCCCCCCCTCCCTCCTTTCACTAGGGGAGGGGTGGGGGCTTCCGAAGCTACCTCCCCCCCCCTCAGCAACCTGGGAAACTGAGGGGGAGGGGGGGAGCTTCGGAAGCCCCTCCCCCCCTTCCTTTTGGTGCAAGGGTTGTAGCTCAGATTGTGCCCCTGGCCCCGTTCTACAGCAACAGCATCGGAGTCGCGCTCTCGCGTGGGACTTCCCCGCACTTCGTTCAGGCGCCAAGCCCTCGACGGTCAGGACTCGCGCTCTCGCCCTCGCTTTTCTCACGACTTGTTTGGGCCGCCTGCTCGACCTGGCCGCCTGGGCCCGCCTTCCCGACCCGCCCGTTAGGGTCTATTTGCCCGATCAGCCCGTCTGGTTCTGCCATGTGTTTTCTGCTCCGAATTTCTCTCCTGCTGATTTTTCTCGTGCACCGTGCTTCTTTCCTCCCCTTCCATCCGTCCTCTTTTTCCTACTATGAGGGGCTGCGCCAATTACACGCGGCAGGTAAAACAATTATCCCGGGGTACGATCGATGGCGAAGAGGGCGGGTATCGAGGGTTTGGGACATACGCGTTGAATGGCACACGGGCAGGCAAGAGCGAACAGTTTTAAGCTGAGCGAGCTCTCATTTCTAAAGGATAACTATTGTTGATCCCCCCTTCCGGCGCACATGTTTTTTTCAATTACCTCCCAGTGTTCGCACCCTGTGTTTTACAAGGAGAAGTCTCATGGCTGAAACTGTGTTGTTGGCTACCAGTTTGCAACAGCAGCGGCTCCCGCCTGATGCTTCCTCACAGTTTGCTGCAACATCGCGCTCGTGCTCCCGACATTCACGAATCATGCTCTCGCTTTGGATTCCCTGATGCTTTGCACGGGAATCGCACTTTCGCTCGAAACCTACTCGCGATTCAGGTTGGATCGACGCTTCAGCGACCCGCCCGCTCGACCTGGCCGTCTGGGCTCGCCCGCCCGACCTGCAGGCTCCGCCCGCCCGACCCGCCCGTCAGACGGGCGGGTCGGGGGCGGTAGCAGAACCAGACGGCCTGGTGCTGCTCCTGGCTCCTGACACCCCTCCTGCTAGTCTGTCTCGTGCTCCATCCTTTCGCTTCCCCTCTGTCGCTTCCCTCCTCCCTTCTCTCCCCTGTTTTGGGGTCTGCCAACTGCACGCGGCAGGCAGGGATGATGTACCCCCAAGGGGGGCACGTTCGAAGACGAAGAGGGCGGGTATCAAGGGTTGGGGATCTACATGTTGAGTGGCACGCGAGCAGATAAGAGCGAACAGTGTGAACAGGATTGCCTTTGAGCTCTCATTTCTAGAGAAGAGTTATAATGGATCCCTCCCCAGGCGCTCACTATGTTTTTCGATGTGAGTGCTCCTCCTGGGGCTCGCACCCTGTTTTTACAACGGAACGTGTTGAGGCTCAGATTGTGTTGTTGGCCGCCGGTTTTCAACAACAACTGCTCCCGTCTGATATTTCCTCACACTTGATTCCAGCATCGCTCTCTCACGCGGGACTTTCTCACAAGTTCTGCGTGAATCGCGCTCTCGCGTGGTACTTTTCTTGCAGTTCATTCAGACGCCGCGCCATGGACACTCGGGAATCACGCTCTCGCTCTGGCGAACAGTCTGAACATTGTTGCTGTTTCTGCTGTTGCTGTTGTTGCTGTTTTTGTTGTTTGTTGTTGTTGTTGTTGTTGTTGTTGTTGTTGTTGTTGGGGTTGGGGTTGTTGGGGTTGTTGGGGTTGTTGTTGTTGTTGTTGTTGTTGTTGTTGTTGTTGTTGCTGTTGAACTCTCATTTCTGAAGAATTATTATTGTTGATCCCCCCCACCGGTGCAGACTGTTTTTTCTCAATCAAAGTGTGCCCCTCGACGCTCGCACCCTGCTTTTTGACAGGGAAAGTCTTGATGCTCAAACTGGGCCCCTGGCCCCCCGGATTACAACAACAACAACGGCTCCCGCTTGAGACTTCCTCACAATTTTGCCAGGACCGCCGCTCCCGCCCGAGATTCCTTCACATTTTATTCAGGGATCGCGCTCTCGCTTGGGACTTCCTTACAATTTATTCAGGAATCGCTCTCCCGGCGCTCTGGGGTCGCGCTCTCGCTGGAGACTTGCTTGCAATTTATTGAAGAATGGCGCCGTTGCGTGGGAATTTCTTGCAATTTGCTCAAGCGCCGCGCTCCCGACACCCAGGCACCCAGGAGTCGCGCCCGTTGTTGCCCCATGTGCATGCCCTTCGTGGCCCCGCTGTCGCCGTTTGTGGCCCCCTCACTGTCCTACGTGGCCCAGTTGCTTCCCTCAGTGGCCCCATCGTTGCCTTCTGTGGCACCGCATTATCTGCACTTCGTGGCCCCCGCTCGTTCGCGCTCTTCGTGGCCCCATACGCATTCCCTTCATGTCCCCGCTGTCGCCCTTCGTGGCCTACTTCGTGTCCTTCGTGGCCCTGCTGTCGTTCTCTCTCGCTCTCGCTTTTGCTCGTCGTCGCCGTCGTCGACGTCGTCGCCGTTGTCGTCGACGTCGTCGTCGTCGTCGTCCTCGTCGTGGTCGGTCCCCTGTCCGTCCCTCTTGGGGTCGGGTCGACGGTCCGCGGCCGTCCCGCCGATCAGCGCTGCCGCTGGCCAGGCCGACGGTCCGCGGCCGCTCCGCCGCTTGCCGGGGCCCGGCCTGCAGGGAAGACAGGTATACCCCCCAAAAGGGGTTCGATCGAAAACGAAGGGGGCGGGTATCGAGGGTTTGGGAAATACGCGTTATTGGACACTCGAGCAGATAAGGGCGATCAGTTTTAAACTGATTGTTATTGTTGTTGTTGTTGTTGTTGTTGTTGTTGTTGTTGTTGTTGTTGTTGTTGTTGAACATTATTACTTCTAAAGAATAATTATTGTTGGGGCCCCTGGTGCATGGCCCCCCCGCCGCGCCTAGGCCGCAGCCACGTTTTCATCATTTTCGTGAGGAAGTCTCAGGTAAAACGATGTCATCCAATCCGGTTGTGTTATTACGATCGGTTTTCCCTCGCAAAAAATAAGCTAAAGTTGACATTTCTTGTTCTAACATATCCAAACTTCAAGAATCCCTTGCAAAAAAAAGGTAAAGTGGACATTCGCGCGCGCAAGACGAAATCCTTCCAAAACCTTAGTTTTCGTAGCGATTTTAACATAACAACATAAAAAACCAATGGTTTTTCAAAAAAAACTTGTCAAAATTTCATCCCGCGCGCTCTTGCGGATTCGTAGGAAACCCAACACTTTTTAAACATTTCTGTCAAACGGGCTTTTGCGAGCAACTTTTTCGAACTTCTGCGACAACGGTTGCGCACCTGCCAGGGCCATCATCCCTGTCAAATAATACCATGCGGGACACATTCGTTTTTTCTTCGCGCGCGCACGCCGTCGTCGTCGGCCGCGGGGCCCTGAATAGTAGCCACGGTCGTCCGCATGCCACGAAGTGAAGTGTCCGAACGTCATAGGGCGGGAAGCTGGGTGTGGGTGGTGGCGAAGAGTCGTTTGGAAATGTGGTAGAGCTTGAACCGGCCCCCCCACAAAGTGGGGGTATTGGCGGGCGTCGTATGAAAACCCTGGCACTGGTGAGAACGGAGTGTCCCCACGTGCTAGTAATTGTTGTTGTTGTTGTTGTTGTTGTTGTTGGTGCTGTTGTTGTTGTTGTTGTTGCTGCTGCTGTCGTTGTTGTTGAACTCTCTTTTCTGAAGAATAGTTATGGTTGGTCCCCCCTCACCGGTGCAGACTGTTTTTTCTCAATCAGACTGTGCCCCTCGACGCTCGCACCCTGCCTTTTGACAGGGAAAGTCTTGAAGCTCAAAGTGTGCCCCTGCCCCCCCGGATTGCAACAACAACGGCTCCCGCTTGAGACTTCCTCCGAATTTACTCAGGACCCCCGCTCCTGCGTGAGACTTCCTCACAATTTACTCAGGATCGGTGCTCCCCCTTGTGACTTCTTCGCAATTTAGTCAGGACCCCTGCTCCCACTTGAGACTTCCTTACAATTTACTCAGGAACGGCGCTCCCGCTTGAGACTTCTTCGCAATTGAATCAAGCCTTCCTCGCAATTTAATCAAACCCCCCGCTCCCGCCAGAGAACCCTTCACATTTTATTCAGGACTTGCGCTTTCGCTTGTGATGCCCATGCAATGTATTCAGGAATCGCGCTTTCGACGCTCAGGAAACACGCTGCGCCAAGGACGCCGTCCCAATTTACTTAGGAACCGCGCTCTCGCCATACTCAGACATCCTGCTTGAATGTCCGACCCGCCCGACCCGCCCGTCAGCGGATCGCCCGCTTGTCGTGGCCTCCTGCCCGAGACTCACTTCAGGAACGGCGCTTTCGCCTAGGACTTTCTCGAACGTTCACGCTCTTACCTTCCTCCTCCTCCCTCTCCCTCCTCCCTCCTCCCTCCTCTCCTCCCTTCTCTCTTTCTCTCTCCCTCTCTCTCTCTCCCGTCTCTCTCTCTTTCCCTTCCTCTCTTGTCTGTCTTTCTCTCTCTCTCTCTCTCTCTCTTTCTGCCTCTAATCAACCGCCCCCCTCTTCGCTCCTTCTCTCCTGGCGTTTTCCCTCTTCCTTCGTCCCTCCCCCTCCCTTCCTCCCACTCTCCCTCGTCTCCCCCTTCTCTCTTTGCAGGGCCCACAGCAATTCCAATGGCGGGCACATGTACGCCCACGGTCCGCCCGTTCAGGTTTGCCCGCCTGTCTAAGCCCGCCGCCCCCCGCAACGAGAAATAATCCCCCCCTCCAAAGGGGGTGCGATCGAAGACAAGAGGGCGGGTGTCGAGGGTGTGGGGAACTCGTTCTGAATGACACACGGGCAAGTAAGAACGAGCAGTCTTATACTGATTGTTGTTGTTATTGCTGCTGTTGTTGTTGTTGTTATTGTTGTTGTCGCTGTTGGTGTTGCTGTTGTTGTTGCTGCTGGTGTTGCTGTTGTTGTTGTTGGTGTTGTTTGGTGTCGTTGACGGCTGTTGTTAGTACTATTGTTGGTGTCGTTGCTATTATCAGTGTTGCTGTTGTTGTGGTTGTTGTTGTGGTTGTTGTTGTTGTTGTTGTTGTTGTGGTTGTTGTTGTTTTTGCTGTTTTTTTGTGTTGTTGTCGTCGTCGTCGTGCCGTCGTCTTCGTCGTCCTTGTCAACGTCGTGGTCGTCGCATTCGTAGGGTTAGTTTTCGTCGTCTTCGTCGCCGTCGTCCGTTCGGGTGTGCTCGTATTTGTTGTCATCTTCGTCGTGCATCTGCTCGTCGTTGTCGGAGGTCGCCTTCGTCGTCGCCTCTGTCGCCCTCGTCGTACGCGTTGTCGGCGGTGTCGTCGTCGCGGGCCAACCTAGTGCAGCGACAAATACTGAGCTATAGTTTCTTTCGCTATCTGCGCGCCCGCTCCGTTCCTGTCCTTGTCGTCATCGCGGTGCGGCGCTTCCATTCTAGAGCAATACAATACTTACCCTTCGTTTCTGCCCTCTGCGCTGCCACACGGTTCGTAGCGTAGTCTGGTACCTGGTACGCCTTCTTTTCTTTTCGGTATTACGTGGTCCATTAAATATCACACTGTTAGTTTGCC
This sequence comes from Prorocentrum cordatum, assembly GCA_963575745.1. Lineage (NCBI taxonomy): Eukaryota > Dinophyceae > Prorocentrales > Prorocentraceae > Prorocentrum > Prorocentrum cordatum. Next base: position 299,488 of record CAUYUJ010015067.1, read on the forward strand.
CTCCCAGCGTCGCCATGTGACGGGCAGAGGTAACAAGGCGATCTCGGAAATTGACGGGACAAGTTAGGAAATCCCCCCAAATCCAGAAATGCAGAGGACAAGTCTGGCAGCATTCTGTGGCAATCTCGGATTTTTTCCAGACAGTCGCGGAAACGCATCAAACCCAGAAATTTGAAAACTAAGCCCGGGAACGCGACATCCAAACCCAGCAGTTTTCTGGGGCAAAACAGGGAATTGCAAGCGAGTGCGGATTTGGGGAGTGGTGTGGGGGTGGTGGTTGGTAAAGGAAGAGTGGGTTGAGGGGGGAGGGAGGGCGGGGGGGGAGGGAGGAGGGAGGAGGGAGGAGGGAGGAGGGAGCAGGAGGAGGTGGAGGATGGAGGAGGGAGGGAGGGAGGTAGGAGGCAGGAGGGAGGAGGAGGATAAGGAAGGAAAAGCAGGAGGGAAGGGGAGGAGGGAGGAGGGAGGAGGAGGTTAGGAGGCGTGGGAGGACAAGCGAGGAGAAAGAGGAGGAGGAGGAGGAGGAGGAGGAGGAGGGGAGGAAAGGGGGGTGGGAAGATCGGAAGGAGGACGAGGAGGAGGAGGAGGGGGGGGGGCGGGCGAGCGGGCGGGCGGGCGGACGACCGGGCGGGCATGCGTGCGGGCGGGCGTGCAGACGGGCGGGCGGGCAGCCGCGCGGGCGGGCGGGCGCGCACTTCGGCGGGCAGGCGGGCACGCGAGCAGGCGCGCGCGCGCGGGCGGGCGGGCGGGCGGCCGCGCGGGCGGGCGGGCGTCATTGTCATTGTCGTCGTCGTCGTCGTCGTCGTCGCTGTCGTCGTCGTCGTCGTCGTCGTCGTCGTCGTCGTTGTCTTCGTCGTCGTCGACGTCGTCGTCGTCTTCGTTGTCCGCGTTGGAGCCACGTGTCGAGTAGAGGTTGGTGGTTTCCTCCGCGGCGTTGCCACGTCGAATGCAATGAAGTATTTTTTGTTCGATGCTCGGTTTTGCGACGTGGCGCGCAAAGTGATGTTTTAATTTGTTCGCCGGCCCGTCATTGCCCCGTTGCGAATGGAGTTGCGCTGTGTTTGTTCCCGCCCCGCGGCGTTGCCACGTAGCGAACATTCTGGAATCTTTGTTTTCGCCCCCCAGGCGTTGTCTCGTGGCGAGTAGAGTGGATGTTCAGGCCGCGCGGCAATGGGACGTGATGAGTTGAGTGGAGTTCAAGGCCTTGCTACGTGGCGTTGTCATGTGGCGAGCAGAGTGGAGCAGCATTACTTCCCGCCCCGCTTTGTCGCCACATGCCGAGTAGAGTGGAGTAGTGTTGTTTCGCCCCGCAGTCGCTGCCACGTGGCGAGTACAGTGGAGTAGTGCTGCCCCTCCGCCGAGCGTTGCCACGTGTCGAGGATAGTGGAGCAGTATCTGTTTCGAGCCCAGCGTTGCCACGTGGCGAGGAGAGTGAAATAGCACTTGTTCCGCCCGGCAGGCGTTGCCACGTGGCGACTTGTGGAGTGGAGTGTCGCTTCAATTTGGCAGTTGAAGTGGAATCGTATTGTTTTTCGTCCTGCAGGGGTTGCCACGTCGTGAGGGAAAGTGAAGTAGCATCTTTTTTCGCCCCCCCTCCCAGGCGTTTGTTAACCGGCGGGTGAAATCAGTTTCGATTTCCGCCCCGCAGGCGTTGCCGCGTGCCGAGTAAGGGGCCATGGAGGAGGGAGGAGGAGGGAGGGGCGAGGAGGGATGGGGTGTGTGGAGAAGGGAGGAGGCAGGAGGGAGGAGGGAGGGGGGAGGAGGAGGAGCAGAAGGAGGAGGAGTTGGAGGAGGAGGAGGAGGAGGAGGAGGGAGGAGGAGGAGGAGGAGGAGGAGGAGGAGGAGAAGGAGGAGGAGGAGGAGGAGGCGGAGGAGGAGGGAGGAGGGGGAGGAGGAGGGGGAGGAGGAGGAGGAGGAGGAGGAGGAGGAGGAGGAGGAGGAGGAGGAGGGGGAGGAGGAGAGGACGAGGAGGAGGAGGAGCAGCAGGAGGATGAGGAGGAGGAAGAGGAGGAAGAGGGGAGGGGAGGGGGAGGAGGAGGGGGAGGGGGCGGAGGAGGAGGAGGAGGAGGAGGAGGAGGAGGAGGAGGAGGAGGAGGAGGAGGAGGAGGAGGAGGAGGAGGAGGAAGAGGAGGGAGGAGGAGGAGGAGGAGGGAGGAGGAGGGGAGGAGGAGGGGGAGGAGGAGGAGGAGGAGGAGGAGGAGGAGGAGGGAGAGGAGGAGGAGGAGGAGGAGAGGAGGAGGAGGAGGAGGAGGGAGGACGAGGAGGAGGAGGAGGAGGGAGGAGCAGGATCAAGAGGAGGAGGAGGAGGAGCAGCAGGAGGATGAGGAGGAGGAGGAGGAGGAGGAGGAGGAGGAGGAGGAGGAGAAGGAGGAGGAGGAGGAGGAGGAGGAGGAGGAGGAGGAGGAGGAGGAGGGGAGGGAGGCGGGAGAGGTGGGAGGATCGGAAGGAGGACGGGGAGGACGGGAAGTTGCGAGGAGGAGAGGTGGAGGACGAACGAAAGGGGGGAGGAGGGGGGCGGAAGGAGGAATGGGAACGCAGTGCAGTGCAATGCATTGCATTGCGCGACTGCGCGGAATGGAACGGTTTGATGCCAGGGTTCAGGGTGTACATCCTAAGGGGGAAGTGGGGAGGACGAGCAGGAGGAGGATGTGATATAGAGCTTGTGTCACATGTGACAGCGCGCCACTCGCTGCCGTTTGACTTCTATGGGCCCCTTTTGTCATTGCGCTAAAACGTATCATAATCACACAGGCAGCGGAGCTGCACCACGATCCCCGTATCGTGCCACTGCGCGCTCGTCTCTCCAGAGAAAGCGATCGCCTTCACTTGCTGAGCAGATTCCCTAACTAGGGGACTGTGTCTTGCCTTGCCTTGCCGCCATGGCGCTGTCTTCTCTTCGCTACCAGTCGAACGCCGACGCGTTGACACGATCAGAGACGAAGAGTAGCTCTTACATCTACGATGGCACGGTGAACAACTTCCACGAATGGGAATTCCGCACGGAGATGCGCATGAGTGCCGCTTTGGCCTCAGTGGACTCCGGGACGGGGGAACCCCAACAGCATATTGTCACCTCACTTGTCAACAAGATTGTGGAGGGCCTCAGGGGCGACGCGTTCGATATTGCCATGGATATCGGTAAAGGCGCGCGTCTGACACCGAAGGGAATCGATCAGGTTATGCTGGCGATTCGTACTTCACTCTTCCCCATAGAGGCTCAGGAAGCCAATATCCTGTTCCAACTGGGGCAAAGATCGTATGGACCACTGCCCCGACAGGGCGGTGATCCGATGGTCTCGTGCATGTTCCGCAGGAAGCGTTGGTGGAAACTTGTCTCCAAACTCGACCCTACGCTTGTGATGGGTGGCGACGTGCTTGGATCCCGTCTCTTGGGCCACGCAGGCCTTTCACCTTCGGAGAACCTGATGGTGTTGACATCGACAGGGGATGTGACAACCCTCGACAAGTCCAATGACGTCTTGATCCTCCAGCACGGCCGCGTTCACATCCGCCAAAAAGAGCTAGGTTGAGTCTTGCAAAAGGTTCCCCCCGGGGCGTGGACACAACACAGGCCCAGCTGCCCCAACAGGAGCAAAGGCAAAGGCAAGGCGCGCCACTCTAGGCCGCCGTGCGCCTTCCACGCTGCAGACGTCGGCTGGTACGGGCAGGAGGGGCACTACTCTCAGGAGTTGAGTGTCTACGGATACTACGCGTCCGTCTTTGCACCAAAGCGCGGCTGGGACGACAGCCTGTGACGACTACGCCGAGGAGCACGCCTGGGGCGACGAGGAATCGCGCGCTCACTGGGCTCCCGTCCAGGGGGATGGCGAGCTCGACGTCGAGGTGGTTGACGACATGGTCAAGGCTGGGTACAGTGAGGAAGAACCTGCCGATGTGATCCAGGAGGACCTGGTGGCCAACTTTGGCACCGAGTGCAGGAGCAAGGGCAAAGGACAGAGCGGAGGCAAGGGCTACAACCACACACCTTGATCATCCAAGGGCGGCGGCAAGTTAACGCCGAGACTGGAAGATCGTAACAAGCGGCTAGAAACGCTCAAATTCAAAACTTGCAACGAAGAAAGCCGCTTGTCTGGGGACCCTGAGTGCAAGGGCGAAACCAGGACGGCAATGGTAGCGCTTACTGGAGAACGACAGATTCAGTTGCGCGAGGACCAGGACGAACAGGAGTTCGCATCTCGCGGGGCCGTAACTAGACCATCATCCATTCGTCATCATGTTCCAGAGAACAAAGAGGAGACGATGTTTGTTGGCCCCGGTGTTTCTCGCTTCTGTTCTTCTTTCGCATCTCGTGTCCTGTGTCGTGGATCGTGCTCGTCTGAGGAGGAGAACTGTGATGGTCAGTGTAGTTTGCAGAACGGACGCGTGCATAATCATGCGGTGAGGATGCTGATGACTATGGTGCTGATGATGCCGATTATGCTGGTGCTGATGGGGAGGACGCAGCTTATAATGATGCTGGTGCTGATGGTGATGCTGTTGTTCATGATGATGATGAGGATGCCGAGGATGTTGATGCTGATGGTGCTGAATATGTGGGGGAGGAGGAGGAGGAACTTCGGGAGGAGGAATCTGAATTGGAAGAGAAGGTTCAGTTGGAGTCGAGGGATGGGAAAGGTTCCAGAAAAAAAGGCCGCTGGGAGGTCGATGGCATGTGCTGCCTCGTTCTGGACGAGGTGCCAATCGAGAACGTGCAGATGCTCCAGATGCTCTGTAAACAGGCTGGCAACCTCACGTCTCTTCTTCATCATCTTGATACAGTTTTTTGTCCTTCTCCTCCTCGTCGTCCCCCTGTCCTCCTCCTCCTCCTCCACCTCCTCCTCCTCCTCCTCCTCCTCCCCCTCCTCCTCCCTCCTCCTCCTCCTCCTCCTCGTCCTCCTCCTCCTCTCCCCTCATCCCTTCTTCCTCTTGACCCGTTTTTTCCTGGTCCTCCTCCTCTTCCGTCTCCTCCTTCCTTATCCTGCTTTTTGGTCTCGTCCTCTTCCTCCTTCCCTGCCTCATCTCTCCGCCTTTTTCCTTTTTCTCGTCCTTTCCCTGATCCTCCTTTTCGTTCTCCCTCCTCCTTCCTCCTCGTACTGCTCTCTTCCTCGTCCCTATTATCCTCCATCTTCCTGCTCCGCATGTTCCTCTCCCTCCCCATCCCCCCCCCTGTCCTGAAGGCGGCGGCGGCGATGATGCGCCGCGAGCGACGAGCATCGATCGACGAGCGACGAACGGCGGCGACGCCGACGACGAGGATAGACGACGAGCGACGCACGGCTGCGACGCTGACGGCGACGGTCGACGACGGCGAACGGCGGCGACGCTCGACGAGCGGCGGCGGCGACGAACGGCGGATGCCGGCGGGGCCCGACAGTCTGCCGACCTGGACGCCCTCAAGCGCGCCCTGCTGCGGGGCGAGCTCCCCGCCGAGGCCCTTGACGCCTCGCCGCGGACGTAGCGGCGAGCCACGGCCAGCATCAGCGCCCGCTGGCTTTTTATTAATTTTTCTCTGGCGTCCCCGTCTGTCACGTCGGCGGCCGCTGGCTTTCTAACTCGCCGTTGCCCCCGCACCCACCGTTCCAGGCACACGAGCAGGTGCCACAGCAAGCCAGAGGGTGAGCACCGCGCGTGAAGCCATAGCATAGCCAAGCATCCCATGCACAGTCGAATCACTTGAGCGCCATGCGAGCACAGCTACCAGCAACAAGCACCAGTCGATGGTCATGCCGACTATGGTGGCAGCTGATGGGGATGTTCGATGATTACGATGCTTACGATGATGATGTTGATGCCGCTGATGATGATGACTTGTTGTTGACGATGGTGCTGATGCTGCTGATGATGATGATGATGCTGCTGATGATGAAGATCGTTGTTGACGACGATGATGGTGATGACGACGACGACGACGACGACGACGATGATGATGATGATGATGATGATGATGATGATGATGATGATGATGATGATGATGATGATGATGATGATGGTGATGATGATGATGATGATGATGATGATGATCATCATCATGATGATGATGCTGATGATGCTGATGCTGATTATGCCGGTGATGATGATGCTGCTGCTGATGCTGATGCTGATGCTGATGCTGATGCTGCTGCTGCTGCTGATGATGATGATGATGATGATGATGATGATGATGATGATGATGATGATGATGATGCGGATGGATGATGATGGGGAAGCGGGACCTAGCAGGCACAATACCCATTTGTGATCGACTGACCAGTCGTGCTGGCCCGATGCTGACCTGATCCAGGCCTGAGGCAGCGACTCCTGCACGGTGCGAAACACGTGCGAAACGTCGGGGAATGTGTACAACAGAGGTCGCGCTGCAGGTGGCTTGCCTCGCACGAGTAGAGTTGCTCGAACTTCTGGACTCGCTCGAACCGAAAGTCAAGCCCGACTCTGATGGAATCCAGAACTTCTGCGAACACATCTGAGCTTGAGAAACCTGTGCCGACCCGAATCACCTGATGGATATCCTCAATCGGGAAGGCGACCGAGCCTTTGATGGACTACAAGCTACACGCAGTTGCCGTCCTGCGTCCGCCCCACGCGCCCTCAGAGCACCAGGGGGCGGGCGACCTAAAAGGGAACGGGGGGTGGGGCTCGCCAACAGTGACATGGGAGGCTGCCCCGGGTGCCCCACCGAGGCGCCGATGGGCCCCATACCGCAAGCTCGTCACAGGACGCTGCAACGGGTCACATGGGACCCCTGCGCTGGCACCAAGAGTCCAGATGTGCCGAGGGCCCCGACAGCGACCCCACAAATCCCATGCCCCTTGGGCCGGATGCGCACGCCTTGGCGGACTTCCGCCCCCGCCCCGCCGCCCAAGGAGGGCCGCAGGCGGGACCACGTCGGGCGCGCGCAGGGGCCCCGAGGGGGCCGTTAGGGAAAGTGAGGTCAGCCGCGCGCAGAGGGGGGCAGGGAGAGGGGGGAAGGCTTCTCAGGGGGAGGGGGGAAGGCTTCCTCTCTCTCTCTCTCACACCATATGTATGCATGTATGTATGTATGTACGATGTACGTATGTATGCATGCATGCATGTCTGTCTGTCTGTCTGTCTGTGTGTCTGTCTGTCTGTCTGTCTGCCTGTCTGCATGCATGCATGCATGCATGCATGTATGTATGTATGTATGCATGAATGAATGAATGAATGTATGCATGTATATGTAGGAATAGTTGTGTAGATGTGCACACAAACGCACACACACATACATACATACATACATACATACATACATACATATATATATATATATATATATATATATATATATGAGGCCAGTGCTTTCTCAGAAGCAGCCTCCTTCTGCGAAGCCTTCCCCCTGCCCCTACCCCCTCTGCGCGCCGCCATGAAGTGAGGGCCCCGGGCGCGCCCGCCCGGGCGCGCCAATGGGGGGGTCTTCGCGGGCGGCAGGCAGGGGCGCGGCGGCCGGGCGGGGGCGCGGCGGCCGGAAGCGGCGGGGCGGAGGAGGAGGGATGGAGGGAGGGAGGGAGGGGAGGGGAGGGGAGGGGAGGGGAGGGAAAGAGGGGGGGGAGGGAGGGAGGGAGGGAAGGAGGGGAGGGGAGGGGAGGGGAGGAGGGAGGCAGGGAGGGAGGGAGGTGGGAGGGGAGGGGAGGGAGGGGAGGGGAGGGAGGGAGGGAGGCAGGGAGGGAGGGAGGTGGGAGGAGGAGGAGGAGGAGGAGGAGGAGGAGGAGGAGGAGGAGGAGGAGGAGGAGGAGGAGGAGGAGGAGGAGGAGGAGGAGGAGGAGGAGGAGGAGGAGGAGGAGGAGGAGGAGGGGAGGGGGAGGGGGAGAGGGGAGGGGGAGGAGGGGGCGAGGCGGGGCGGGCGGGGCGCGGCGGCCGGAGGTGGGCGGGGCAGGGGCGGGCGGGCAGGAGGAGCCCGGAGAGCCGCGCGGGGTAGGCTGGGCCGGCCCGGGGAGCGGCCGCGCCCGGGGCCGCGGGCCCCCCGCGGGGAGGCCTCGCCTCTCCTCGCAGAGGGGAGCCGCGGGGACCTCGGGGCGCGCCACCTCTCGCCTGCCTCCTCGGCGCCCGCGGCGTGCGAGGCCGCGGCCGAGCAGCGCGGCGAGTCGCGCGGCGCCCCGCCCCTGGGAGGCACGCTGGCGTTACGTCGGGCGTGTCCCCCTACAGGGGGACTTTCGACGGGGGGAAAAAATACTCCAAAAATGCTTCCAAAAAGGCTGAACAAAAAACAAAAAAATAATCCCCAGACTATTTTTGGAGTATTTTCTGACTATTTTCGGGGTACTTTTTGTTTTTCGTCGAAAATCCCCCTGTAGGGGGACATGCCCGACTTAAGGTTAAGTCGGGCCTGTCCTTCCACAGGAGGAGTATTCAAAGATAGTCCAAGCATAGTCTGGGTACCCCTTTCTGGGTATTTTTCGACCATTTTGGAGTATGTGTCGAGTATGTTTGATTTTTCGTCGAAAATCCCCCTGTAGGGAGACACGCCCGACTTAACGATAGGGCATCTGCTCTATGAGGACATCCTCGGATCCTCTCGGCGCCTCCTGGTGAGGCGCATGGCGAGGGCATGACGCTCCAGCCTGCCAAAGTCACGGGCGTCACCGTTGTTGGGAGGGTGGTTCTGTGGTCATCTGTTGGTGGGCCATTGCTTGGGAACGGCCCACCCGTTATCGAAAAGGGACGGGCTCGCGTGACCAACCACTGGCACAAATGATCACAATAAAGCGTCAACGCTTGAAACATCCTCCATTTCTCTTTCTTGGTCAGGTGACCGAGTAATATTCCTTGTGTCGCCCATCCGTCATCGATCACGGACGGTGGGTAACCAACAAAAATACCAGTCACAAGGTCCTTACGAATTCGAGCGGTCGAAAATTGACCGAGAAAACGTGACATCCTAGGGACGGCACCGAGGTAACGCGATTATGGTTGGTGGAGGTGCGCTGGAGAAAGGGCGTGGGGCAACCGAGCTCCTGCTGCATGGGCCTGGGTGTGTGTGTGGTATATCAGTCGGGTGTCAGGGCGTCGTAGCGCCCGCTAAATTAATTCTCCCGGAGGCGACCACCGCGCCCCCCGCCAAGCCGCCGAGAGCCCGCGCCGCGGAGGAGTCGGAGCAGATTGCGCGCCCGCTTTTGTTCGGGGGGGGGGGAGGGGGGCGAGGGGTGCGCAGCCAGCGCCGGCGCGGGTGCCTGGGAGGTGGGCACAAGAGGCTCTTGGCTTGCCTGGCCGGGACCATCGCCGCTAGCGAGGTCTCCCACGTCCACGTCCACGTCGCCCTCCGCCGCCGCGACCCCCCGCTTCGCGCCGCCTCGCATGCCGCCTCAACGACCGCCACCTGCGCGGGGATCCGCACCGCCGACATCCCCAGGCCCCTGCGCAGGGAGGCCGGCATCAACCTCGGCGGCTGTCGCGGGCGGCGCATCGGACCGCTCCTCGGCAGCGAGTGGCGGCGCTGCAGAGACAGTCGTCGCCCGTCGTCGTCGGCGTCGTCGAGCCCGTCGTCGTCGTCGTTGCTTTGGGCGCTTTCGCGCCCTCTGGTCGTCGCCGGCGGCCGCTCGCACCGCCGGCCCCGCCGCCTCGTCCATGGGCGCTGGGGGCCCCGACGTGCTCGGCCCTCCGACCGGCCCCCCCCCTAAACTCTTCGCGGCGCCATGTGACCCGTCAGTGTGTTTTGCCTTCTGACGGTTTCGTGCTTGTTCGGCCGCTGTTCCTTGATGCGGGCTTATGTTTTTGGTTGAAGCACACTCTTGGCATTCTCTGGTCGGAAGCGCTTCGTGAGGCGACGACGCCACCCAGCATCTTCTCCTCGTAGACATGTGTTGGCATGAGCGGGAAGCGCATGAGCCCCGGAGAACGGTTGAAAAGCTCCAGGACCCTCTTCGGTCGGAGGTCGGAATGTCTCTTGCGCAGGCCTGCAGTCGTACGCGGTTAAACTGGATCAGTTGACGGCTGAATCGACCTGACCAAAGCGGGGGCAATGAAGCAATGCGTTCCATGGCAAGCAGTGCACAACATGATTGAGCTTAACATTGCAGAGCTTAGCATATCACGTCATAGCACAGCATAGCGCAGCATAGCATACAATGACACACAATGGTATTGCATTGCATTCTGTATAATGGCGCGGCAGTTCATAGCATAGCATATCGAATCCCGGAACTACATGGCATCATGAACGCATGAAAGGTTCAGAATGGTGCAGCCCAGCATGCCGGGGAGCGTTGTTGCGCTGCACCTGTCTTGGTCCAAAGCTGGGCGGCTGATCGCTGGTTGACCAGTCAGTGAGCGTTCAGGAGGAAGAGGAGGGACGAGCAGTAGGGAAGAGCAACATGTGAATGGGGAGCACCTGTTTCATGACCGCCTTTTTGTTCTCCATGCGGACAGGACAGGGGCGACTAGGAGCTGAGCGCGCGCGCGAAGCGCGCGTTTCTCTAGTGGGTCTGTTACGAATCACGACGCAAGGTGCCTTGACGTTTTCTAGAGCCCAGATCGCCAGGCAGGCTGCGTTTTGATGAACGCCTGGATTTCCAGAGCCAACCTCGTAGAGCAAGCAGAGGTTTGAAGGTCGTGGGGTGGGTGGGTGGGGGTGATTGAGCATCCAAACTACTTGTCATAGTCTGTCGAGCAACAGCTCTCTTGGGGTGGAGAACCCAAGCAACTGAACTACACTGCTTTCAGAAGTTCTGGATTTGTCTCGCCCAATCAGATGACAAACAAAACAATGTGCTCTTAAATCATTTGAACCGGTTACCAGCAGCGCCTGCGTCGCGGGGCTGCCGTAGGGCATGAGCAAGCTACCCCCCCCAGGGGTTGACGGTGCGTGTACGTATGGGGGAAAGGCGCCAAGGGAGGAAAAGCCACCCATACCCGACAATTGACGTTTATTGAACGGCCTTGGGCGTTTACGAAACAGCCCTGCGCTGCTCCATTCCTTCTTCGGGCGCGTTTACTGAACGACTTCGCGTGTCGGGGTGGTTCTGATAGGGGGTGGATAGTTTGACCTCTACGGTGTTGGGGGGTGCCGTGTGTGGGGGGGGGGGCGGAGGAGGGAGGGAGGGGAGGGAGGGCGAGAGGGAGGGAAGGGAGGGGAGGGGAGGGGGGGGAGGGGAGGGGAGTGGAGGGGAGAGAACGATTCTCGGAAAGTTGGACACCCCAAGGTGGCCTCGCGACGCCTCGGGGCCCGCTGGGGCCCGCAGGGCCAGGGTCGGGGCCGAGGGCCTTGTTCTAGGAGGGAGAGGAGGAGGAGGAGGAGGAGGAGGAGGAGGAGGAGGAGGAGGAGGAGGAGGAGGAGGAGGAGGAGGGAGGAGAGGAGGAGGAGGAGGAGGAGGAGGAGGAGGAGGAGGAGGAGGAGGAGGAGGAGGAGGAGGAGGAAGGAGGAAGGAGAGGAGGAGGAGGAGGAGGAGGAGGAGAGGGAGGAGGAGGAGAGGAGGAGGAGGAGGAGGAGGAGGAGGAGGAGGAAGGAGGAGGAGGAGGAGGAGGAGGAGGAGGAGGAGGAGGAGGAGGAGGAGGAGGAGGAGGAGGAGGAGGAGGAGGAGGAGGAGGAGGAGGAGGAGGAGGAGGAGGAGGAGGAGGAGGAGGGAGGAGGAGGAGGAGGAGGAGGAGGAGGAGGAGGAGGAGGAGGAGGAGGAGGAGGAGGAGGAGGAGGCGAAAAAGAGGAGAGAAGAAGAAGAAGAAGAAGAAGAAGAAGACGAAGAAGAAGAAGAAGAAGAAGAATAATAAGAAGAAGAAGAATAATAAGAATAAGAAGAAGACTAAGAAGAAGAAGAAGAAGAATAATAACAATAAGAAGAAGAATAAGAATAAGAAGAAGAAGAAAAAGAAAAATAATAAGAAAAAGAAGAAGAAGAATAAGAAGAATAATAATAAGAATAAGAAGAAGAAGAAGACGAAGAAGAAGAAGAAGAAGAAGAAGAAGAATAAGAAAAAAAATAAGAAGAAGAAGAAGAAGAAGAAGAAGAAGAAGAAGAAGAAGAAGAAGAAGAATAAGAATAATAATAAGAAGAATAAGAAGAATAATAATAATAAGAAGAAGAAGCAGAAGAAGAAGAAAAGAAGAAAGAAAAAAAAGAAAAAAATAAGGAAAGTGGAAGAATTTGGTGGGGAGTGGTGTGGGGGGTCGGAGGATTGCGCTGTATCGCCGATGCGTCCCCGACGCATCGCCGATGCATGGGTCGTGGGTGCTGCATCCGCGACGTCGGCGATGTGTCGGCGACACCGTCGTGGAGAAGATCGGGCCCCACATCGAGCCGCATCGCCGATGCATCGGCGATGCCTCCTCCTCCTCCTCCTCCTCCTCCCCCTCCTCCCCCTCCCGTCCAGAGGCCTCCAAATTAGGGTTCGAGTAGATGGGGTCGGAGGATTGCGCTGTATCGCCGATGCGTCCCCGACGCATCGCCGATGCATGGGTCGTGGGTGCTGCATCCGCGACGTCGGCGATGTGTCGGCGACACCGTCGTGGAGAAGATCGGGCCCCACATCGAGCCGCATCGCCGATGCATCGGCGATGCTGCGTGATCCTCCAGCCCCGTCTACAAACAAGACGCTGAAATAAGGACCACTTGGGCTCAGGAGGGGTTCTGGTTGCCGGGCCGCTCCGTAGATTTAGGTCGGGGGGCCGATTCGTGACAGAGGCTCGCCGTGGCCAGAGAAGCCCCTTCGTTCCTCATTCGCCATTTCTTTATGGTAGCACGATGACGACAGTGCTGCACTCGGGCGCCACGTTCTTCCGACGAAAGCCTCTCATGACATCATGACTCAATCATCGCAGTGAAACAGTATGTGCAAACCAGCGCCAAACATGTACTTCCAATCCCGCCGCCGTGCTGACGCAGCTGCGTTTGCCTTCTGCTGGAGCCTACGCTGGGCAACTTCCATACTGCGACAATCGACGATACCTCCTGACATGACAAATGGTCACCTGATCATGCTAAACAACAGTCTAAGACAAAACGCGAGACATGGCTGGGCGGGTTGTGCAGAGCTTCGCTGGGAAGCCTGGATTGTCTGAAACAGAAGAAACACTAGCCTGGCAAAGGCCCCAACCATATGCAGTTGTCAGCACCGTCGTTGTATGTACTGCATTCGGAAGAGCTCCCATATAGGGCCACGAAACGTGTGAAGGGTGTGCCAAATTTGTCCGGTGGGCACATGCGAAAGCAGCAACTGGGGCCGTCGGTTGAATCTCCTATGGGGCCACGAAACGCGTGAGAGGTGTGCCGAAATAGGTGCGGTGGGCGCATGCGAACGCAGCCACTGAGGCCGTCGGTGGAATTCCCTTTGGGGCCGCGAAACGTGTGAGGGGTGTGCCGAAATTAGTGGGGTGGGCGCATGTGAACGCAGCCACTGGCTCCCTAAGGGGACACGAAGCGTGAGGGGTGCGCCGGAGTGGGTGTGGGTGGCTCACGCGGGAGGTGGAACTGTGGCCTTCGCTGGAGCTCCCCATGGGGCCACGAAGCGTGTGAGGAGTGTGCCGAAATGGGTGTCGGTGACGCATGCGGTAACGTGTGAGAGGTGTGCCGAAATGGGTGTGGGTGACGCATGCGGGGCCTCAATGGAGCTCCCTATGGGGCCACGAAACGTGTGAGAGGTGTGCCGAAATTCGTATAGGTGACGCATGCGGGCGGTGGCATTGCGGCCTTCGGTGGAGCTCCCAATGAGGCAACGAAACATGTGAGGGGTGTGCCGAAACGACTGTGGGTGACGCACGTGGGCGGTGGCACTGCGGCCGTCGGTGGAGCTCCCTATGGGGCCACGAAACGTGTGAGGGGTGCGCCGACGTTAGTATCGGTGACGCATGCGGGCGGTGGCTATGTGGCCTTCGGTGGAGCTCCCTATGAGGCTACGAAGCGTGCGAGGGGTGTGCCGACATGTGTGGGTGACGCATGCGGGCGGTGGCTATGTGGCCTTCGGTGGAGCTCCCCATGGGGCCTCGAAACGTGTGAGGAGTGTGCCGAAATGGTTGTGGGTGACTCATGCGGACGGTGGCATTGGAGCCTTCGGTGGAGCTCCCGATGGGGCCACGGTACGTGTGAGGGGTGTGCCGAAATGGGTGTGGGTGACGCATGTGGGCGGTAGCACTGGGGCCTTCGGTGGAACTCCCAATGGGGCCACGAAACGTGTGAGGGGTGGCCGGAATTGGTATAGGTGACGCCTGCGGGCGGCGGCACTGGGCCTTCGGTGGAGCTCAAGTATATTCGAACCTCACAACGATAAAGCTTATTACGGGCGCGGGCAGCGATGATCACATGGCAGATCACCTGTTGGCCCAGGCGCCAGTCCAAACGGCGATCATACACTTGGCGTAAGCCCGTAAAGCTTCTGCTCCTCTGCAGTTGAGGCCGCCTCCTCCGAGGCCAGCCTGGGCACTCCCGTGCAAAAGCAAGAGAAGTTGAGTAGTGGGCTGCCCCACCCCTGGGTTGCGCCATGGCCGCGCCGTCCATGGATTGCGCCATGCGCTGCGACATAGATTGCGCCATGGGTTCCACCGTCCATGGGCTGCGACATAGAATGTTCCATGGGGGGCGAGGGCGAACACACTCGAGGGGAGGAGTGGGGCGATGAGACAAGAGCGTGCCTCTCAACAATCAGAGCTAGAAACTCAGAGATACGAATACGCAACGTACTAGACCCCCTTCAGCCACTTTCAATTTGCAGTCTAGGTAACCCAATAACCGACTTGGATGAAACCCCCAGTAACGTAGGTATCTAAGTTACTCGAGCTGCTTACAGCTACGGCGCAAGCAGCACAAGTATGGCGCTAACCTCCCGGCGGAGGCGGCCGCGTTTCACGTCCGCCGCCCTCTGCCGCCCTCGCGCGTGGGCGGCGAGCACGCCCCATGTCCTCGGTGGCCGATGCACCGACCTTAGCGCCGCATGTGGACGCTGATGCATGGGGTGAGCGCCTGCGCTTCGTCGCCGCGGGGCGCACGCCAAAGCTGGGCCATCCGGGCACGAGCCTTCGTATACAAAATGCAATACCACACAGGCGCCGCCCACTGCCGCCCTCCGGCCGCCTCCTTGCCGAGCCCCCCCCCCCCCTTGGGCGGCCTTCGGCGCCTCCGCCGGCGCCGCGCCCTCCGTGGCTCCCTCCGCGGCGGGCTCGTCAGCGGCCGCGGCCTCCGCGGCGCGGCCACGGAGGTCGGCGGCGGCGGCCGCCGTCCGGGTTCGGGGAGGGGGGGGGGGGACTTCGGCGGGGTCGTGCATAAGGGAACGAAACATTACACAAACATAAAGACTCGGAGGTCCGCGCGGATTTCTCGGATCCGCGCTGGACTCCCCTGGCGGCGCCTCCGGCGCCGCCCCTGGCGCGCTCCGCGCGCCAGGGAGGGGGGTCCAGCGCCGATCCGACAAATCCGCGTGGACCTCCGAGTTTGTAAGTTTCTAGTGCAGTGGCTACCTGCGCAATGGTTCCCTTGTGAGCGTCTTCTTCTTCAGCGTCTCGACTTTGGGCGGGAAAGGGGGGAAGCTGGGGGGGGTATGGCTCCGAGCCTCTGCTTCATGCGAGCGTTTGCAGCAGTGCTCCACCTGCTCGAAACAGGAGCCAAAAACAGCCAAGATCTACTCCATGGCGGGGGCGGAGGGGGGGTACGAGGGCCCGCGCCGATCAATGAACAATGAATAAGAAAAGATGACCTTCGGTGACGAGAGCCTGAAGCCTACCCCCTTGCAGCGGCGAACAAAATTAGCCTGGCGAAGGACCCAATAATATGCAGTTGTGAACACCGTCGTTGTATGCACCGCATTCGGAGGAGCTCCGTATAGGGCCACGAAACGTGTGAGGGGTGTGCCAAATTTGTCTGGTAGGCGCATGCGAAAGCTGCCACTGAGGCCGTCGGTGGAATTCCTGGCCACGAAGCGCGTGAGAGGTTTGCCGAAATAGGTGCGGTGGGCGCATGCGAACGCAGCCACTGAGGCCGTCGGTGGAATTCCCTGTGGGGCCGCGAAACGTGTGAGGGGTGTGCCGAAATGGGTGTGGGTGACGCATGTGAACGCAGCCACTGGCGCCGTCGGTGGAGCTCCCTATGGGGCCACGAAACGCGTGAGGGGCATGCCAGAACGGGCGTGGATGACGCATGCGGGCGGTGGCACTGGGACCGTCGGTGCAACCTCTCTGGGGCCACGAAACGTGTGAGGGGTGTGCCGACATGTGTGTGGGTGACGCATGCGGGCGGTGGCACTGGGGCCTTCGGTGGAGCTCCCTATGAGGCCACCAAACGTGTGAGTGGTGTGCCGACACGGGTGTACGCATGCGGGCGGTGGAACTCTGACCTTCGGTGGAGCTCCTATGGGGTCACGAAACGTGTGAGTGGTGCGAATGGGTGTGGGTGACGCATGCGGGCGGTGGCACTGGGGTATTCGGTGGAGCTCCCTATGGGGCCACGAAACGTCTGAGGAGTGTGCCGACATGTGTGTGGGTGACGCATGCGGGCGGTGGCTATGTGGCCTTCGGTGGAGCTCCCCATGGGGCCTCGAAATGTGCGAGGGGTGTGCCGAAATGGGTGTGGGAGACGCACGTGGGCGGTGGCACTGGGGTATTCGGTGGAACTCCCTATAGGGCCACAAAACGTGTGAGGGGTATGCCGACATGGGTGTGGGTGACGAATGCGGGTGGTGGCACTGGGGCCTTCGGTGGAGCTCCCCATGGGGCCACGAAACGTTTGAGGGGTGTGCCGACATGGGTGTGGGTGACGCATGCGGGCGGTAGCACTGGGGCCTTCGGTGGAGCTCCGTATGGCGCCACGAAGCGTGTAAGGGGTATGCCGAAATGGGTGTGGGTGACGAATGCGGGCGGTGGGGCTGGGACCTTCGGTGGAACTCCCTATGGGGCCACGAAACGTGTTTGGGGTGTGCCGAATGGGTGTGGGTGACGCATGCGGGCGGTGGCACTGGGGCATTCGGTGGAACTTCCGATGGGGCCACGAAACGTCTGAGTGGTGTGCCGACATGGGTGGGGTGTGACGCATGCGCGGTGGCACTGGGGCCTTCGGTGAAGCTCCCCATGGGGCCACGAAACGTTTGAGGGGTGTGCCGACATGGGTGTGGGTGACGCATGCGGGCGGTAGCACTGGGGCCTTCGGTGGAGCTCCCCATAGGGCCACGAAACGCTGCAGTGTGGGTGAAACGCAAGGAGGAGGGAGGATAGAGGAGGAGGGAGGAGGGGAATGAGTAGTGAGACGCGGGGCGCCGTGTCCTCAAAACGAGGACCCATGACCAAGGGATGATTGGGAAAAGCAAGCTCGGCGAACAAATGTTTGGCAATGTTGGCCCCCGTCAGAAACGGGTCCAGGGTGAAAAGCTGTATCAGATGGACCCCTGGAGGGGTGTGGGGACCGATTTTGAATAGACTTGGCTTCGTCGCCCTACCCCCGCCAACCAACGATTCAGGCAACTCGGTGGGCTGCGGGGTTAGGGTTCGGAATTCGTCGAGCACGTGGCGAAATCCAAACCCTGCCCCCGCCTCCCATCGACTCAGGAGAATCGATGGCTGGTCGGGGTAGGGTTTGGATGTCGCCACCGACCCCTGGCACCGCGTGGATCGTGCAGCCTTGAACGATTTTACGGTCGAGAACTTTTGCTTAGCGTGCCGCGGCGGCGGCCCCAGCAACACGCTGTGCCTTTCAAGCAGATGCTGTGTTGCTACGCTCCGCGGGCTCGGCATGGTGACGCCTGGGGACCGCGAAGTCGCAGTGACATCTCGGGAGATATCATGGTCCCGGCCATTACACCGTCGGGGCATTGACCTAAGGAGCCAAAAATAAGGAACGAGGCCCCTTTTCTCCAGAAGTTAAACTTCGACTTACCATCGAAAACCTAAAGAAAACCTGAGGAAAACCGTGAAACAAGCAAGGAACACCGAGCCCCTCCCCAACGAAAAGGGTTCCTTATTCAGCGCCCCCACTGTATCCACACACACTCCCATCGGCGGCCAGCCCTGGGGGGAAGTGGGCAGGGGCGGGTCTTCTCAGAAGGCTCGGAAAGCATCGGGCCTTCGGAGGAGCCAACCAATGTCAAGCAATGGCAGGCGATGCCAAAGAATGCCACATAATGCCAAGCAAAACCAGGAAACACCAGGCAAAGCCTTGGCTGGCCCGGTGGCGGGACCTGCCGCAGGCCCTTGGGAGAGTGCAACAACAAAAATCGGCGCCCGCGCCGGGCTTCTTTCTTGAGGGGCAACCATAGGGTGGACTGGCGTAGGGGAGGAAGAATCGACCTGGAATCGGCGATACATCGCCGATGGATCGGCGATAGGCCCCCGACAGTGAATCCGCACGTTCCTGGGCAGGTTGGGGCTGTCGGCCCCGTATCGGCGATCAATAGGCGATTGGGGGCCGATGCGTCCCCCCCTATGCCTATCCCCCCCCCCCCAGCGCTGCACCCGATTTCTACAATGGCAGCCGGGCCCTACGACCCGCCAACCCCCGCCACACGGCCCACTTCTCCTCCAGCGGCCAGGCGGGAGCACCCCGGCGGGCACCGAGGTGGGGCACGCTTGGCTCGATTTTGGCGGCGCGCAAAGGGGGGGTAGGGGGGAGGGGCGAAGGCTTCGCAGAAGGAGGCTGATTCTTACAAGGCGCCCGGCCTACATGTAGAGATGGGGCCCGCGCCTTCTAAGAAACAGGGGTGCTTCTCAGAAACCGCCGCCCCTCCTCCTGCCCCCCTCTGCGAGTGGCCGACATTTAAAAGCCTCCCAGATGGGGTCGGAGCAGGTGGGGCCAGAGGAAGTCGGCGATGCAACGGCGATGTCGGCGATGCATCGGAAACGCCGGCGCGGAGAAAATCGAGCTCCGCATCGCGCCGCATCGCCGATGCACCGCCGATGCGGCGCAACCCTCCGACCCCGTCTGCTCTGAGCCCATCTGGGAACCCCTGGAGCAAGTACCACCTGACGCTCACGATGGGGGGTCTGGATGAGAGCAGACGCATGCAGCATTGCAGACAAACGCGAACACCACAAGACCCCCCCCACCCACACACACACACACACACACGCACACACACACACACACGCACACACACGCAGGCACGCACCCACGCAAACACACACACACACACACACACACACGCACACACGCACACACGCACACACACACACACACGAACACACTTCTTAAACAGGCGGCGCAGAGGAACCGCAGGCGCGGTCGGCAGATGGAAATGCGGATGCACATGCTCGAACGCGCGGGGGTGAAAGAGTCCAGCCACGGCAGTGCAGACATGCAATGGACACGCACACGCACACACACACACATACACACAACCCCCCCCCCCACACACACACACACACACGGACACACACACACACACACACACCACCCGTACTTCCTATGATTAACCCCCCACGTCCCCACCTAGCTGGCCGATAGCAACCCCGCCGTCCGAACTGTCAAAAAACACAGCAAACTCAACTTGTTCCTCGCCAACATGTCGTCGAGTTGCGAAACGTGTAAGAAGAATGGGACGGAATGGACGTCGCATGGGTGACCCTAAGCGGGTGGTCGCGTCCTACCTATCAATAACAATACAAAGTCCATACTGTTTTTCGTTAACATGGACATTCTTGTCGTCGGCGCTGCGAAAAAAAAAATATCAAGAAAAAACGCGGCGCACATCTCGCGCGGAAGCCTGGCCAACCCTACGCGGGAGTCCCCGTCCTACCTGCCAAAAAACACAGCAACGTCGACGTTATTCTTGCCAACATGCACTTTCTCCTCATCGGCGCTGCGAATCGCGAAGCGGGAATGGGACGCCCCGCGAATTCCCAAGAGGCATTATCGTCTTCCTCCTCGGTTTCTCCCTCCCTCCCTCTCTCCCTCCCCTCGTCCTCCTCCTCCTCCTCCTCCTCCTTGCCCTCCTCCTCCAACTCCTCCTCCTCCTCCTCCTCCTCCTCCTCCTCCTCCTCCTCCTCCTCCTCCTCCTCCTCCTCCTCCTCCTCCTCCTCCCCCTCCTCCATGCGCGGCAGGAGCGAAACGATTGGCGGTGCAACACGCGTGGCTGGAATGAGACGCGGCGCACTTCGCGCGCTGGACATGTTGTGGCCGACGATGCAACATGAGAGGCCGGAGCGGGGCGCGGCGTACATCGCGCGCGGTTTTGTTTCTTGTCGACATTGCTCAATACGCGGGACGCAGCTCATGTCGCGCGCTGGACGTCTAGCCGCCCACGATATAAGATGAGCGACATGCGTCGGACGCGACGCACTTGCCTCTTATGTTGTGGGAGGGCGGGTGGGAGTGGACGGAGCCCTCTGGCTCGTTCGAGCTGGTTAACTTGACCCCACCCCACCCCACCCCACACCCCACCACGACAACCCACAACCCACAACCCATAATCCACAGCCCACAACGCACAACACACAACCCACAATCCACAACCCACAACCCTTTTACCCACAACCCACAACACACAACCAACAACCCACAACCAACAACACACAACTCACAACGCACAACACACAACACACGACACACGACACACAACACACAACACACGAAACATAACACACGGCACACGGCACACAACACACAACACACAACATACAATACACGATACACAACACACAACACACACACACACACACACACACACGCACGCACGCACGCACGCACGCACGCACGCACGCACGCACGCACGCACGCACGCACGCACGCGCACACACACACACACACACACACACACACACACACGACACACACACGCACGCACGCACGCACGCACGCACGCACGCACGCACGCACGCACGCACGCACGCACGCACGCACGCACGCACGCACGCACGCACGCCGCACCCGCACCCGCACCCGCACCCGCACACCCACACGCACACCCGCCCGCACACCCGCACACCCGCACACCCGCACACCCGCACACCCGCACGCACACACACACACCCACACACACACACACACACACACACACACGCACACGCACACGCACACGCACACGAACACACACACACACACACACACACACACACACACGCACACGCACACGCACACACACACACACGCACACACACACGCACACACACACACACACTGTGCTGCAGGAAATTCGGCCCCTTCGGCAGGCGGACTGACTTGAAGCCTTCGGCACCTGCCGCGCGCTTCTTCACACAGCTCGAGCCGCGCGGCCCCCGCCCCTCTGGCCGCAGCTGTGCCGCAGTCCTAAGAGGCACGCCGCAGGGTAAAAACCCACGGCAGGACCCGAGGAGCCCCCGGACACTGTCGAAGGATAGGCGGCTCTTGCTCCGAGACCTCTACACTCGGCCCACATCATCAGGATATGCGATAAGGACGCGCGGACCTTGGATGGGGGGCCACATGCGACACCTACCCCTAACCCCAACGATTTCTGAGGGGGAGGGTTGGGTTAACTTCGCTCGGGAGCTCTCGAACGAAGTGACCCCCACCCTCCCCCTCAGAAATCGTGGGGGGTAGGGATAGGATTCGCATGTCGACCCCCAGATAAGGATGCGCGGGCCTCGGACGCCCATCTTGAAGCTTGTCGAGCGGGGCGCGGCCAACAGGAGGCAAGAATGCAATCCGCTTATGCGGGTTGACCGTGCTGCGAGGTGAGCCTTCACTGGAACCTGTGGACCTCCGCGGCCCCATCATGAACGTGACTTCGACCAGACGTCGTCCAGACTGCGACCACAGCCCTCCTCGCCCCTTCGTCCAACTGTTGCCCAGATTCCGTCCAAACATCGTCAACAGTCTGCCCAAATGTCGACCAATTCTGGCCAAACCCAGACGAAACCCTGCAAACCGCCAGAAATGCTGTGACCCTCCTGGGGAAACGGAAAGATACCGATGCTGCGACTCCCCGGACCTCTCCTTGGGTGAGTCCTGATCAGAATTTCGAGGCAGATCTGGCGGTGGCGACGAGGGGCTCCCTGGAGGCCCAAAATCGCAGACCGAGTCAAGGGTAGCGCCAGGTCGGGCACGTCATCCCACAGGCGGACCTTGGACGCAAAATGAAAAGCAGTCAAACAATGCTCGGGAAATACTCCAAAATAGTAGACAGATCGTCGACTGGCCAACGGGGGGCGGTACAGCATCCTTCGCTCCTCTGGCCTCCGAGGCTCCTGGGAAGGACCGCACGATTGCCGCACTGCTCCCCGCACCCGCTCGTCTGACCGTGGGCGCGCCGCTCGCGGGGGCCTCGTCGCCCGCGGCGGTCCCAGGGCTGGCCGGTGCGTCCGCCTCGGGCCAGGATCGGCAGGCATCGCACCGGGAGATCGGGTCGAAGCTGGTGGCGTGATCATCGGCCTCTGAACGATCAGGGCAGGGCCGGGAGAAGGAAGGAGGCGAGGAGGGGAGAGGAGGAGGAAGGAGGCGCGGGGCGCTGCGCCTCTTCGAAGCGAGGACCCAACACCACAGGCTGACCGGGAAAACGAACCTGGCGAACCCCCCTATTGGTGGCACGAAACGTGTGAGAGGTGTGCCGAAGAAGGGGGTGGAACCGCATGCGAACCCTGCCACTGCGGCCTTCGGTCAAATGAGGGCACTGCGGCCACTGCGGCCTTCGGCCCTGGAGCTCCCTATGAGGGCACGATATGTTTGTGGGGTGTGCCGAAATCAGGGTGGAAACGTATGCAAGCCTTACCACTGTGGCCTTCGGTCAAGTCCACCAAGGGGCCACGAAATCTGTTAGGGATGCGCCGAAATGGGTGTGGAACCGCATGCGAACCCTGCCACTGGGACCTTCGGTGGGGCTCCCTCGTGGGCCACGAATCGTGTGAAGGGTGTGCCGCAATGAGAGCGGAACCGCATGCGAACGCTGCCAACGCTCCTTATGGTGTGACGAAGCATGTGAAGGGTGTGCCGACATGAGGGGTGGAACCGCATGCGAACCCCGCCACCGGAGCCTTCGGTGTAGCTCCCTCGGGGGGCCCGAAGCGTGTGAGGGGTGTGCCGAAATGGGAGTGGAATCGCATGCGAACCTTGCCGCTGGGGCCTTCGGTGGAGCTCCCTATGGGACCACGGCGAAGTGCGTGAAGGGTGTGCCGAATCGGTATGCGGAGGGCAGGGGCAAGGATGGTAGGAGGGTGGAGGAGACGGGAGGAGGAAGGAGACGCGGTGCGCTGTCTCTGCTAAACGAAGACCTGACACCGCATGACTGCTGGAAAAACACATCCCATGTTGGACATACCCATCAGTCGGAAGAAGAAGTAGGTAGCAACATGAAATAGGAAGGCGTTGAACATAGATTGGGTTCCGTCCGCACCCTGAGGAGAACGGAAAAGGTGAAGCCACTCGACCATTGAAGTAGGAAGGCACTTAAAGTCAAATTGGAATCTGGAACTCCAGAAATACATACTTTCAATGACCGATGGGTAAATAATTGACAGCTCGCTTTCCCTGAATGGTTGATCCATCGCCACGTCTACACGCCAATCCTTGACGAGAAAAGCCTCGCCCCAAGGCGTGGCCACCGCGATCGCCGCGGCGACCTCCAAAACCGACCCCGCGGTTTGGCTCGGCGGGGCGGGACGTCACGCGTCGAGAATCGGAATGCAATCTGGTTGACCCAGAAGGGGGTCCAGCGAAGAGGGGGTGGTGTAATAGATTTGGCGCAATATATTCGCGGGGTTGCACTAGATTTGGGGTGCGCAATACATTCCAGAGCGTTTATTGCTGGATTTCGCGTGCAATGCATTCGTAGCAATACCATGCAATACCGTTCTTTTCCGCAACACATGTGCACCACACTTGTCCAAAACATATTGCACCACCCCCTTTCACCTGGACCCCCTCACGACGATGTGAGTCGGATCGGGCCGCATCGGCACGAATGAGCATCGTTTAACCGATCCCCATCCCCACCAGCGTGGGCGGGGCCCCACTGGCCGATTTACCCTTCTGATGGGGATATAAGCTGCTCTCTTCGGGTTTCGAGGGGCCTATCCCCAACTGAGGTGGTGAGACGGTGGGGCTCGAGATGTGCATGGGGACGGGGGGAGAGATCGCTTACACGATGCTGAACGGAGTCAGAATCGAGTCGCATCGGCCGCGCCAGGACGCACCGCAGGCGCCAAGCAGGCGCCGGGCCGAACCCGATCGCAGGGACACCGGAGCCGCACCGGAGCGGGCCTGCCCGCACTGGTCCCTCGCGTCGGATCGGAGAGGGGCCCTGCCTCCGGGCAGGCCGTGCGCGCTCCCCGCCCCGAGCTCCGCGCCCTCGCTCTCCTCCCCGCTCCCCCCACGCTCTGTCTTGCGTCGCGGCGCGGCCAGGGGGGTGAACCGCACGCGCGCGCTCTGGGAGGCCGGGAGCGGGCGAACGAGTGCGCGGCGGGCGGGCCGGGGGGGGGGGGGGGGGCGACTACCGCTCTCTCTCTCTCTCTCTCTCTCTCTCTCTCTCCACAGACGCACGCTCGCACGCACGCACGCACGCACGCGCGCACGCACGCACGCACGCACGCTCGCACGCACGCACGCACGCACGCACGCACGCACGCACGCACGCACGCTC
Source organism: Prorocentrum cordatum (assembly GCA_963575745.1). Taxonomy (NCBI): domain Eukaryota; class Dinophyceae; order Prorocentrales; family Prorocentraceae; genus Prorocentrum; species Prorocentrum cordatum. The sequence goes on from CAUYUJ010015067.1 coordinate 323,947, forward strand.
GCACGCTCGCACGCACGCACGCACGCACGCACGCACGCACGCACGCGCAAACGCACGCTGCCCTTTCGGGAAGGGAAGCCGCCCACCGCCGCGTTCTGCCCTCCCCCCCCCGCCCAACGGCGCCCTGTCCCGCCCCATCCGCCCCCATCCTGGGCGGAGAGGCGCGCGGGCGAGCGGGGCGTCGAGGGCGAGGCTCTCGAGGGATCGCGGGGCCGAGGCATCGAGGCACCGAGGGGTCGAGGGGTCGAAGGATAGAGGCACCGAGGGGTCGAGGGATCGACGGGTCCAGGTATCGAGGCACCGAGGGGTCGAAGGATCGAGGACCATGGGGCTCGATTCAACCTCGGCCCTCCTGCCACCAAGCTCCGGCTCCTGCACTCCGCTCCCCCTCGTCATCGCTCCGTCCATCGTCCTCCAGCAGCCGTCTCCCTCCTCCTCCTCCTCCTCCTTCCCCTCCTCCTCCTCCTCCTCCTCCTCCTCCTCCTCCTCCTCCTCCTCCTCCTCCTTCCCCTCCTCCTCCTTCTTCCTCCTCCTCCCCCTACCCCCCCTCCTCCTCCTCTCTCCTCCCCTCCTCCCCCCTACCCCTCCTCCTCCTCCTCTCCCCTCCTCCTCCTCCTCCTCCTCCTCCTCCTCCTCCTCCCTCATCCTCCTCCTCCTCCTCCTCCCTCCTCCTCCTCCTCCTCCTCCTCCTCCTCCTCCTCCTCCTCCGCCTCCTCCTCCTCCTCCTCCTCCTCCTCCTCCTCCTCCCCTCCTCCTCCCCCCCCCCCCCCTCCTCCTCCTCCTCCTCCTGCTCCTCCTACTCTCCTCCTCCTCCTCCTCCTCCTCCTCCTCCTCCTCCTCCTCCTCCTCCTCCTCCTCCTCCTCCTGCTCTCTCCTCCTCCTCCTCCTGCCTCCTCCTCCTCCTCCTCCTCCTCCTCCTCCTCCTCTTACCCTCGTCGTTGTGGTCGTGTGCGCCTTCGTCATGGTCCTCCCCCTTCTCGGCCTCCTCATGCGCATCTTCCCCCTTCGCTCCTCCAATCCCCCTCGTCGTTGTCATCGTATGCGCCGTCGTCATGGCCCTCCTTCTTCTCGGCATCCTCATGCTCACCGTCCCCTCGTCGCTGTCCCCCCTCGCGTGCACATCAGAGCGAGGCAAATCAAACCTCTGCAAACCAACCACGTAGTATCAGACAGCTCGTCTCTCGGGCCTCCCACTTTTTCAGCTTGTTGCACACTTCGGCGTGCCTGCACACACACACACACAGTCGTCTGCAGCTCGGCAGACTTCGGACCACAGGGAGACAGACCAGAGCCCGTAGGCCCTGCGAAATGCTTAAGAAATCATGGGTTAAGAAATTCAGAGTCTCAGAATTTGAATAAAAACCCGGAACGTCTATTCAAATCTCAGGATTTACATTGAAACATTAAGAATGACCGAGACTCTGGCCGAAAACTGGGGTTTTCTTAAGCATCGCCTAGAGTGTAGGCTGGATGCAGCCCAGACCACCCCAAAGGGCTCAACAACTTTCAGGCGCGTCGGCACAGCGCAAAAAGGAATGGCGGCGGCCACGAACGTCACAGCAAGGCCTCCCGACAAGGAGGTGCGAGAGATCTCCCCGAACCGGCCCGACCACGCTCGGGGAGCGGCCGGCCCAGGGCCAAGAAGAGGTGGCCCTTTTTCACTGAGGACGGCTCTCCCCGCCCCGATTTCGGTCGGGCATGTCCCCCTACCGGCGGAGTTTGGACGGAGCATGTAAGATACTCAACAAATATTCAAAAGTGGTTCCAAGAAAGCCTCAACAAATCGTCCCCAGGCTATTTCTTACCATTCTCGACTGTTCCTCCTGTAGAGGGACATGCCCGATTTAAACCTTGATCGTGGTCACGCCCATCGTGAAAACCGCACAGTTTCCAGCAAACACTGCCCCGAGCATGCCCCCTCCCAGACCCTTGTCCGACATGGCAAACGGGACACGGCACTGAACAAACACGCGTGAGACGGATCGAGGCAGTGGGGCGGATCCGAACGACGACGCTCGCGTGTCTTGTGTGAGCGACGAGCTCTGATCTCTAGCTTGCTCTGCCCCACTATTGGGCGGCTTAGGTCTCCCCCTACCTCACGAGCATTGCTCCGCCCTCCGTCGCCCCAGAAGCACAAATCGTAGTCGCTGCCCCTCAGCCAGGAAGCGACGTCGTCGCCGTCGTCGTCATCGTCATCGTCGTCGTCGACGTCCTTGCACGTCCGACCCCGAAGCGGCAAGCGCGCGGCTCTCCCACGATGGGAAAGGGCCTCACAACCTCGCCGGCAACACTTTCGCCCATCAAAACAGCGACAGCAAGAGCGGGGCCAATGTGCGACAATAGGGGCATCCGAGATGGGGTCCGAGTAGATGGTGTCGGAAGATCGCGCCGCATCGCCGATACATCGGAGATGCATCGCCGATACATCGGCGATGCGTCGGCGACGTCGGCCATGCATCGGCGACGTCGACGTGAAGCAAATCGGGCCCCGCATCGAGCCGCATCGCCGAGGCATCGGCGATGCGGCGCGATCCTCCGACCCAATCTACTCCAACCCCATCTAGGAAGCCTAGAGACAATGGTGGATGGGCAAAACGGCCTACGGGGAATGATATTGCAACCGGACTCTGGCCTCCAGGCCCGCCGGACCCAACGGAAGACCCCCTCACCTTCGCGGGGAGTGGGCACACGGATGGCAATTCCACGCGTCAAATGCGCTAGAAGGCTCGGCTCACCAGCATATGCTAGAAGATCTACCAGCACAACAATTTCGGACGAATGCTCTTTCGAAAGGCAAATCAGGGTTGCAATCGTGCATGGGCACATTTTCGAGCATCTGGCTTACGATCTGCCCCACGACGCCCCCCCCGACGTAAGACAACGAAGCATTCAAGTGTGCGGTACGGCGACGTCTGGGACTCGCGGTAACCTGCGATGGGCATGACCCGCACGGTGTTTCAATATTGGCCGACAACGAAGTAGCTCGCCTCCACGCGCGCCACAACGGAATGGTAGCAGCATGGAGGCAAGTACTTCCGGAAGGTGGTGGACACATACTGGATCGGAACGTAGAGCATTTGCTGTGGAATCGCCACATCCCGGTGTCAGCTTGGGATTTACGTCGGCTCGACCTTGTTATGCCAGAATAATCGGTGGCTCATGGCGTACCATTGTTATGCGATGTCTGCGTCATGTCACCTACTCCACGTAATGGCAGACCACGTCTAGGGACCGGCAATCAAGGTGGCCGCTTATTAAGTGACGAACAACACAAAAACAACACCACATATCATCAAATTGTGTCGACTGGATTGGGGGATCTTTTCGCATCGGGATCAGAAGTCTACGGGCGATGTAAGAAACAACTTATTTGGTGCGCTCGCTTACGCGCACACCCGCGGAATGCATGCACGGGCGCGGAAAGGTGCCCCTTTAGGTCTCTTGCACCGATGGTGGGAGCTTTTAGGTATTGCATTACAAACAACAATAGCGCATGCCGTCTTACACGACAATGCCGACTTGCAGCAGACGCCGGTGGGAGTGGCGCCTGCGTTGGCCGACTTGGATGTCGTGGAGAGCCCGCTCCGTCCCCCTCCTCCCCATTCCCCTCCTCCTCCTCCTTCTCCTCCTCCTCCTCCTCCTTCTCCTCCTCCTCCTCCTCCTCCACCTCCTTTCGGTCTGCTTAGCAAACATGTTTCCCTTGGTCTCATCACACTCGTGACCGTTTGTCTCGAGCACCGTTGCTGCACTACCTTGATCTGCCTGCCGGGGAACAAAAAACTTCGGAGGGCTCGGGCAGTAATGAACGACGGACAGCGCACAAGCCTTCGCTGCCTTCGGCGTCTTCGCCGCCTTCGGCGTCTTCGCGCCCGACTGCAAGCCTCCCCGACCATCCGCTCGCAGGGCCGAGCGAGGAGAGCGCATCTGGGCAGAAGTGCAAGCTCGACACAGATTCCCCTGCCATCCTCCCGCACGATGTGGGTCTGAGAACTGTGCAAACCCTTCGGGCCCAAGGACAACGAAGGCTTGAGCGGCGCAAGATCGCCTGAGCCGCGTCTCTCGACACCACGCGGCCAGTGCTCCCAGCCGCCAGCGTCGCCCTCGGGGCCGAGCGAGGAGAACGCACCCGGGCGGATCCAAGCTTGACCTCGACCTCTGCAGGCCTCCCAAGCCTGATCGGACAAGAACGGGAAGCGCCGACGCTGTCCATTGGGCTCCAAAGGGAGGGGGGGAAAGCAGAAAAGAACGATGGCGACGACAAGGCGGGGGACGACGAGGATGACAGCATGGATGACGGAGAGGGCAGCGCGGGGAGCATGAGGAAACAAGAAGGACTAGGAGGAAGAGATGCAGGAGGACGAGCCGGAAGAGGAATGAATCGGAAAAGAGGAGGAGGACGACGACGAAGGAGGACAGGAAGGAGTACGAGGAAAAGGGCGAAATGCAAGCTTGGCCCCAAACTCTGCAGGCCACTCAAATCCGCCACCGTGCCTGCGAGGCATGGAGTGCCCTCTGGTCCTTTGTAGTCCTCAGCCTCCAATCCTCAAGATTGAAAATTAAGAGACCCGGACCACAAATTCTCAAATATCCCGGGGCTCCCGGCACGCCTGGGGCGTCTTTCCGCACGACTGAAAAAAGGCCCAACGATGGGCCAAGAGGGTCACGATAGGCCTCTCCGACAGTTCAGGAGGGCTTCGAGTCGCCGAACGATCGGTCCAAAGCACGGTGGCAAGACGGGTCGGAGGCCACTAGATGACGACGCCCGAAATGTGGCCAAAGGATCCCACCGCGTCGCCGATGCATCGGCGACGCCCGGACGCGGGACACCAGGCTCTGAATCGCGGCGCGATGCTGCGCGACCTGCGACCACATCTGCCCCAACCCCTTGGTGGCTTCGAACTCTGGGGAACGGAAAATATCGATACTGCTAGGTCGGGCATGCAACAGGCGGATTGTGGGAGCCAAATTCAAAGATACTCAAAAACAGAAAAACCGTCCCCAGACGATTTCTTTACTATTTTTGAAGTTTCCTCCTGTAGAAGGACGTGCAGGACTTCAGGCTTGGTGGCCCCGGACTCTGCAAGACGGAAAACACCCACACCGAATGTCCACCGGCCTCTCCCAGTGTGTGCCTTCGTGCGCTCCTCGGCTCCCTCGCGGCTCTCCCAGGGTGCCTCCTGATGCCCCTTCAGGGTCGGCGCACCCGGCCGTAAGGTTAGGTCGGGCATGTCCCCCTACAGGCCGATTTTGGACGAAAACGAAGAGTACTTCAACAAAAATACAACATTGTCAGACAGCAGTCGAAAAATCGTCCCCAGACCATCTCTGAACTATTTTTGAACATTTCCCCTGTAGAGGGCTTACTCGCAAGGCCTCCCCAATATTAATACCTGGACAACGCACTTCGGCGCTCAGGGTTGCAACTTTCTGTGCTCGGGCGAACCTGCAGCGGTGCACTGTTTGATGCGACCGCGCTCATCTGTGTCAAAAGACGAAGCTGCAGGTCTGAACGAACGTGCTGTCCGGTCTGAGAGAGCTTTTGCTCGCCCGTCACGAGACCTCGAAAGCACGTGCTGGCATGCCAGCTTGCGTAGGGGCTGAGGCCGTGACCCCGCGCCTCCCCCCCCCCCTCCCTCCGCGGCCGCCCTCTCTTCTCCTTTCTTCCGCAGCTGCATGCGGGCTGACTGGAGACTCCGCAGCCCGGTGCTGCCACTCGCGCGAGCGGATTGCCTCCGCCGCGCCGCGACGGAACGAGTCTACCTTTGGGCGCTTGCCGTTCCAAAGCGCCACATGGGTCAATCATCCCAAATATCACCTCTCAGTAGTGGCCGGGATGTTGTTTCGTCCACCGCGCAGCATCGAATTGCAATTGACATCATCAGCTGACGGATTTTACAATCAAGCTGACGAACAGCACTCGCTTGTATAATAGTTCGGAGGTTAGGGGGTGAGATCGCAGTGGAACGGAGACCCCAAACCGGGAAATCGTTGCGTTTCGTTCGTGTCGTGCGTGCGGGCGAGGCGAAGCTGCGTAGGCGCGCGAGAGGAATGAACCAGCCGCTGCTAGGGCGAAATCAAAACAAATGATGATCCTCCTCCCGCCTGTCCGGCGGTGGCTCGCGGTGTCCCGAGGTGTCCGCCCTTGCTAAGGCGAAATTAAGACAAATTATTCTCCTCCGCCCGCCCGTCTGGCGGTGGCTCGCGGTGTCCCGTGGTGTCAGGTGGTGTCCCGTGGTGTCCTGTGGCGTCCCGTTGAGTGAGATCGATAGTGAGGTCGATGTGGTGCAACGAGGTGTCCCGTGGTGTTCCAAAAAGCGAGATCGATGGTGAGATCAATAATGAGATTGACAGGTGTCCCGTGGTGTCCCGTGGTGTCCCGTGTTGTCCCGTTGAGTGAGATCGATAGTGAGATCGATACTGAGATCGATGTGGTACCCCGAGGTGCCCCGTGGTGTCCCAAAAAGTGAGATCGGCAGTGAGATCTATAGTGAGATCGACAAGTGTCCCGTGGTGTCCCGTGGTGTCCCGTTGAGTGAGATCGATAGTGAGATCGATAGTGAGATCGACAATGAGATCGATGTGATGTCCCGTGGTGTCCCGTGGTGTCCCGTGTTGTCCCGTTGAGTGAGATCGATAGTGAGATCGATGTGGTGCCCCGAGGTGTCCCAAAAAGTGAGATCGGCAGTGAGATCTATAGTGAGATCGACAGGTGTCCCGTGGTGTCACGTGGTGTCCTGTTGAATGAGATCGATAATGAGATCGATACTGAGATCGATGTGATGTCCCGAGGTGTCCCGTGGTGTCCCGTGGTGTCCCGTTGAGTGAGATCGATAGTGAGATCGATTGTGAGATCGATCGCGAGATCGAGAGGTGTCCCGCGGTGTCCCGTGGTGTCCCGTGGTGGCCCATGGTGTCAGGTGGTGTCCCGTTGAGTGAGATCGATAGTGAGATCGATAATGAGATCGATAATGAGGTCGACAAATGCCCCGTGGTGTCCCGTGGTGTCGCGTGGTGTCCCGTTGAGTAAGACCTATCGTGAGATCGATTGAGGCAGATGTTGGTTCCCCCCCTCTCCCCCCCACAACATACTTTTCATCCGAAGGGTGGTCGTATAGGTATGTAGATAGACGCGTCACAGTTCGTTGCTTTACCCTCCGTCTGTTACACTCGACTTTTACATCGTGTGTTGTTTGCCGTTCGTTTTTGATTTCAATCGAACCTGTGTAGAAGTTTATACGAAAAACAAAAGGCGTTCAATTAAGTATGACTCTGAAATGCTCGCTTGACGGTCCTGGACCCCGTGAAGGACCCCAAGAGGCCGCCAGCCCAAAGCATGCGACCCCCCTCGCCCTCCCCCCCCTTGTCGTCCGCCGCGCGATCCTCGCCAGGGGCTCACGTGGAGATCCTTGGCCTCCGCCCTCACAGGCGCGCCCACCACGGAGGGGGGAGGAGGAGGAGGAGGAGGAGGAGGAGGAGGAGGAGGAGGAGGAGGAGGAGGAGGAGGAGGAGGAGGGGGAGGAGGAGGAGGAGGAGGGGGAGGAGGAGGAGGAGGAGGAGGAGTAGGGCCCCCGCTCCGCGCGTGCGCGCCTGCCTGGAGATCCCGCACGCACCCGCCGTCGTGGACAGCTGTCGCTGCCGTCGTCGCCCGTCGTCGTCACCACCCTCGTCGGTCGTCGGCCGCCATCGCCGCCGCGCCTCGTCGTCCGTCGCCGTACGTCGTCGCCGATCGTCGTCGTCGTCGTCGTCGTCGTCGTCGTGGCCACCACCGCCCGTTGTCCTTCGTCGATCGTCGATCGTCGTCTGTCGCCATCTGTCGTCGTCGCCGTCGTTCGCCCATTGTCACTGGTCGTCGATGCCGTCCGTCGTCCGTCGCTCGTCGCCCGTCGCTCGTCGCCCTTCGTCGTGAGCCGCCGCCGTCGTGCGTCGCCTGTCGTCGCTCGTCGTTCTCCGTGGCTCGTCGTCGCAGAGGTGCCCCCCGCCCCCTCGGCTGCACGCAGGAGTGACCTTCGGTACAAGTGACCTTTCGTGTGCGGGGTAAGGGTGATTGACCAACACATTACCCTTGACCCTTTGGGAGGGGACCTAAGGTAAGGGGCCCAAAAACTTTAGGGATAGGGGGGTCTCTTGTGCAGATGTATCAGACCACACCGCCCGGATATCTGTTCCCCTCGTGCAAAGATGGGGACCTAAGTGGGGCCACGTCCTCATCGTGTTATTGGTGTTAGGGGTTCTTCTGTTCTCGGGGAAAGGGGGCGCAGGGTGGCCAAATCCAAGCGCGCAAGCAACCACTATCGCATCGCACTCAGCGATCGGGGGACCCCGGTGAGCCCGCACCAAAGGTCACTCCGGCGAAGGGTCACTCTTTGCGTGCAGTCGAGCCCCCATCCTGGCGACGCGATGAGCGGGAACGTTAGGGGCTCGCCGTCGGGTGCGAAGAGGAGCGGCTGCCACTGGGGGGGAGCGGCTGCGGGGAAACTCACCCCACGGGCGCTCAAGTTCGGTCGGCCCAGAAGAGGTGAACGCGCGATTGGGCGAGGGGGGGAAGTGAGAAGGGGCGGGCCCTCTCAAAGGCTCGGAAGTCCCCCAGCCTCCTGAGAAGCATCCTAAAAGCCTTCCCCGAAGACAGAAAAAACTGCTCAGAAGGCGCGAATGCTTCTGCGAAGCCCCGCCGTCTGCTGAGACGGCCGTCTCCTTCTCGCTGGTTGACCCACAAGGGGGTTCAACTGAAATTGTGTGGTGCAATAGATGTTGGGCAATTGTATTGAAAATGTACTGCGCGGGGGGAATTGATTGCATTGCATTGCAACGAATGCATTCACGCGAAAATCCAAAAAAATACATTTGCGCACCGGGCTGTCTTCCACGCGTCCAATCTGACCCAATGCCCACGATAATAATGTACCCCCCCCTTAAGTAGTTAGAGTTTTTTATCGTCGACCAATAAGAGTTTGGTCGGGGGCGCGGGGGCGCGGAGGCCGAACTTCATAATCACGGGAAAAGTTCGCCATCGAGGTTACTTCCTTCTCATGTTGAGATAACAACATCAAGCGAAGCGAACACGTTTTTTTCAGGATATCTCAAGCGAAACCAATAAATTCGGGAGGCAGGCTCAAACGAAACGATCAATGTTTCTTTCTCTTCCTCCCCGTGGCCCCTGAACTTGTTTATCGCTGTGCTTTATTATCCAAGGAAACCGAGGCAGATGAGCTACCCTACACGAGCAGATGAAAATTCTAATTTTGATTAAGCGTTTACAAATTAAATCTAATAAGTTTTGAACTTTGGATTTTTGCTATCTCCTTCTCCTCTCCTCCTCTTGCTGTTTCTCCTCTTCCTCCTCCTCCTATTCCTCCTCTACCTCCTCTTCTCTTTCTGTAGTTCTATTCATCTCTCTATATTTATTCTCCTCCCCCTGCCCCCCTGAACTTGTTTATCGCTGGAGTTTACTATCCATGGAACTCGTTAACGGGGCCGACGCAAGCGTCAATCCAATTCTACAACAAATAATAAATAAACTCATAGAGATCTACAAGGAATACATAGGAATCTAAAGCAACCCAAAGGAATCGATCGAACTCTATAAGTATCCATATAGAAATCTATAGGGATGTAGAAAAATCCATAGGGATGTCGTTGAGGATGTCTCAACCGAGACAAATCATTGTTGAGGATGTCTAAGAGAGGACCAAAGACCAAGGATTCTCAAGATATCTTTGGCTTTTTCCTCTTGATATCTCTTTATGCTGGCTCTGGCGGGCAACTCTTATTATCCCCCGAAAACCCCGAACTTTATTATCCCTTAGGGTTTATTATCTGCAGCATGGGGTTATTGCAACCCCGCAAACCTATTGCACCAACTCTATTGCCCCACCCTCTTTTCGCTGGACCCTTTTTTGGATCAGCCAAGTCAAATATCGAGGAAAGAACTTCGCCGACCCTCGCATGGATACGTTCTGCGCGGGGTATCCGCGAAAAAACGACCCGTATCCGCGGGGTCGCGGCACAAGGGCCTGGCTCGCGAGGCTGCGGATACGGATATGTTGTTGGCCCACGACCCCTCTCGTTGTGAACCAGAAAACCACCGACGGAATTCTGCTTGACGATTTTCGGCCCCTGAAACCTCTCAACAGGCTTCAGGGGTGTCACAAACCGGCTCAGGAGATCGCCAGGGATCTTACCCAACGGTACTCAAAAATCGAGGAAGGAGCGCATGCATGATTGTTTCAGTCGCCGGGTGGAACGTTGCTGTAATGGAGAGCGGGTCTGGAATGCAAGCGGAGAGCGGAATTGCGTGCAATGACAGGGCACAAACGTGAGAATAGACAGGGGACGGGTTGCGGATGTAGCGGGAACGTATGAGAAATGAGCCACAGTGGGATATTAATCTAGCGTTCCTTTGTCCCTCCTTCCGCTCTCTATGTTCACTCCGTTACGGATCCAGCATCACTACATACTCGAATAATCGTGGATCCGTTTCCACTGAAAACCCAATCCGTACCAATCAATTGTTACAGAACTACCTTTCCAAATTCACTCCCTCCGGCCGCGCTTGGAAACTTGAAGGATGAGAACAAATTACCCAAGTTACGGAATTTGCCTGGCCTATGGACTATCAAGATCATTCCACCGCGAGATGGCATTACCATAAAACACTTGGTGTCTGATGTAGCTACCCGTCGGTCGGAAGAAATGGCTAGACGCATGAAGTAGGAAGGCGTTGAGGGTAGATTGGGTCCCCCCCGCCCTCTGAAAAGGAGGGAAGAGGGAAAACCACTCGATTATTGAAGTAAGAAAACGACTAAAATAGATTGTAATCTCTGGGAATCCGGAAATGCATACTTCAACGACCGCCGGATACTTGGGTGCATGACTGACGATATGATGTCTCAGATCCTAACGCCAGCGCCTGTCAACTCATTATCCTCGCACTCCTACTCACTCTCTCTATCTCCCGCTCCTCGGCTTCCTCATCCTGGAATGTGAACTCACTGGTCAATCTGTCCGCCCAGCTGCCACAGCCCAATCACCCCCGCTACTCCTCCCTCCCTCCGCTCTTCCGCCGCCCTCTACGCTCCGTGCCATGAACGTCCATCTCTGCGCACTCGCCCCTGCCACGACACAAATCCGCATACCTTCCGCCCCCGGCACCATCAGCAAACTCGGGCGTGGCAAGAGACTCCGCCAGAGTTGACAAGCACGCGACAAACGTTCTCGCCGACCTGGGCGGCGGCCACGGGATCTTCTGGGCTCCGGGATGGGACCGAGACAGCGTCGGCGACTTCAAAGGGTGTGGTTTGCAAAGTGGGGCTTGCAACCGGCACCTTGGGGAACATCCTGGGGGGCACCCTGGGGGGCGCGCGGGGGCTTCGATAGAGTTCTCCCTCGCCCCGAGGAGGCCCGACGAGGACAGTATCGTGTCCCCCAGGCCCCAGAGGTGCCGATCGCAAACCACACCCTGGCGTAACCATACCCTGTGTAGTCGCCGACAGTGGCCGACGGACGCGTAGAACTGGGGAGATGAAAAGATACCCACTACCGCCACGGGGTGCGCTCTGACCAAAATTCTCGAGGGCGAATCCGGCGGTGGCGACGAGGGCCTCCCAGGGGGCCCCCAAAAAGAAGGAGAGCGAGGCAAGGGTAGCGGTATGGGTACATTTTCTAGAAGAAGAAGAAGAAGAAGAAAACATGCCAGAAACATCAACTGTTGGGCGCTCCGCGCGGAGCGCCTAAAGTTTATGTTTCTGGCATGTTTTCTTCTTCGAGAATCCAGCGGTGGCGACGAGGGCCTCCCAGGAGGCCCAACATTGCAGACCGAGTCAAGGGTAGCGTTAGGTCGGGCATGTCATCCTACCGGCGGACCCTGGAAGAGAAGCGAGAACGAGTCAAACCATAGATTCGAAAAGAATCAAGACCAGTAGAAACATCGTCCCCAGACTATGTTTGACTCTTCTTGAAGATTCCTCCTGTAGAGGGACATGCCCGACTCCAGGGTAGCGGCAGGGGTACCCTCTTGTTCCTCGCTCTGGGGAGCCGGGGCGAAGGAGGCGAGGCGGGGCCACGCGGCTCTCCTTGGAGCGGTCCACGCCCTGCCTCGCCGGGGGCGGCGCCATCTGCGCGCGCGAGATGATGCCCTCGACGATCTCGACCTTCGCGCTCTCCACCTGGCGGGGCACGCAGGCCACGCCGCAAAGAGAGAGGGGGAGGAAGAGGAGGAGGAGGAGGATGAGGAGGAGGAGAAGCGGTGGTCAGGCGAGAACTACATTTTGAGAACGACCCACCCTCAATTCGTGAAACTCTTGCAAAGATTCAACACGAATGTGCGCAACGCTACGGCGAGCGTCACATTTTGAAAACTACCCGCCCTCAATCCGTGAAACGCATGCATTCTTTAAAGCAAGAAACAAAGAATGTGCTCGGCGCTAATGCGAGAAAAACATGTTGAAAACGACACCGCCCTCAATCCGTGAAGCTGTTTCAAATTTTCAGATCAGCCGGCGTTGACTCCTAATCGATTAGACGAGCCACATCAAGGAATCAGAGGAATCAAGCAAGCTTGGGATCCACAACTCAGCAAGCACGCAAGCGTGCGCGCAAGCGCGCACGCAAGCAGGCATAGGCATAGGCATAGGCATAGGCATAGGCATAGGCATAGGCATAGGCATAGGCATAGGCGTAAGCATAGGAGTTAGGGGGGAGGCATAGGCATAGGCATAACCATAGGCAGTAGGGAGGGGCATAGGAATTAAGGGGGGCAGTGAACCAATTAGAAATGTTTGAGCTAACCAGCCTCGAATGTATCCCTATCCCTAAGATGGGTGAGCAAAAAGCGAGCACAATATCAGGGATAGACCCTCACACATTGAGGGAATCCTTAAGATCGGCATCGAGGTGAGGTGATGTCAAACGTAGGGATAGGGATATGTTTCAAGCTGGTAATGAGCTAGGACTCCTATAGAGCAAGCCTTTTTGGAGAAAAACGAATGTGCGCAGCGCTAAGGCGGGAACTACATGTTGAAAATGAACCGCCCTCAATCCGTGAAACGCTTGCAAAGTTTGAAAGAAAAAACGAATGCGAACGGCGCCAAAGCGAGAAACACATGTTGAAAACCACCCGCCCTCAATCAGTGAAACCCTTGCAGATGTTTAAATCGAAAGTGCGGGGCGCTAAGGCGAGAGCCACCTTTTGAAAACCACTCGCCCTCCATCTGTGAAGCTGTTGCCACTGTTAAAACTTCAGACTCATACATGGTGAGGACGTCTCAGGCGAAACGCCGGGCCCGCCCTAAAGACTGGCCTGGGGGTGCGACAGGGAGAAGTTACTTATGAGAAAAAAGAATGGAGGAGGAGGGGGAGAAGGAAGAGTAGGACGAGGAGGAGAGAGGAGGGGGAGGAGAACTTGGAGGAGGAGGAGGAGGAGGAACAGGAGGACGAACTGGACTGGAGGAGGAGGAGGAGGAGGAGGAGGAGGAATGGGAGGGAGAAGAGAAACAACAAAAAGTGGTTACGAATTTACCTCGGCATACAAACAAGGGAGGCGAGGCGAGCGCGCGTTGGAGCGGCGGGCGAGGGGGGGAGGTGAAAAGGGGCGGTCCTCCTCAGAACGCTCGGAAGTCCCGCAGCCCTCCGAGAAGCATCCTAAAATCCTTCCCCGAAAACAGAAACAACTCCCCAGAAGGCGCGACAACTTCTGCGAAACCCCGCCGCCTTCTGATCTAGACGCCCGAAATGGGTACAGAAAAAAGTGGGCACAGTGCCAAACAACAAGCGTGGTCCCAAACCGACCACGGCCATTCCTGGGAAGGCGGCTGCTTGTCTTCAGAGAACGTCTGCGGCAGCACGGACAGCGGGTTCTGTTCAAAACGAGCATGACCTGCTGTTGGGCATATTTCGGGTCGGGCGAAAGGGGGGGATAGCAAAGGGGGGGTTTGAGAATCAGCTCACGTAGCTGATTTTCCAGGCGCCTCCCGGCGCCGGGAGCGGCCATGTATCGAGGAATTGGCCCTTCGGTGAGGCCGCAACCAGCTGCATGCAGCAAATTTCGTAACCCCCCCTTTCCCAATCCCCCCTTTCGCCCGACCCGAATATTACCCCTTTTTCGGTACCCACTTCGATGGTCCCGCTCTGATTGGCCTTCTCCTTCTCGCCTCCGCCCACCGCTCGCCGCCGAGCGACGTCGGTCCGGCGGGGCCGGCCCCACGTGGGCCACGCCAGGGGAGGGGGGTCGGTGGCGACTCACGGGAGCCTCCCATACCATCTTGTCGGCTCTTGCGAACCGACGCCAGTCGACGATAGTCGACGCTGATCGGCGCCAACTCGATGCTAATGCTAATCGACGCTGGCCGACGCTAAATCGGCGCTAGCTCACTGACTCCCAGGCGCGAGTCGACGCGAAAGGCACAACTGACGGGGTACACTTGGAGGCCCGGAAATGAGCACCAACACCAACACAGGGGTCCGCCACCACCAGGGGAAGACTATCCTGGATGTCGGTGCCGGTGGTAATCCTTCAGCCGCCCAGAACGCCCGACTATTACCGCCATCGCCGAAATTGGGGTCATCTCCCTCGGTGGGTACACGCCGCCGATACTGGTGATGGTGTCAATCCTGAAGTCTCCTGTACGCTTACACCGACAGAGTGAAAACTCCTTGAATTTTCGTCACACCGCTGGCTAGCGGAAGCCGACGGGAGCAAAGCGAGGCGGACGACGACGGAAGGCCGTTGGAAGGCTTGCGGAAGGCAGCGGAAATAAATGACGCCCTGTCCGAACCCCCCTACCCCCCGTAGAAGCCTCACAATGTATGATTCTGCAGTGGGCCGGGCGGGATCCCACCTAACTTACTCCCCTTTTATAAGATTACTTCAGACAGACTAAACCCTACCTATTGAAAATAGGGTAAGCAAATATCACGGGTCGATCATGGATCCCGCCACGCTGGGATCGGTTCGAAGTACGATGGGGCTCCGAAGTTGCAGCGTTCCTGGAATGTCAGGATCGTATTGAGATCATATTGAAATCAGACTTCGGTCATGCTTGGACCTCGCAGCCGTCGCGTGTTCACTTTGGGGCCACCATGCGCGCGCGTGGATCCATCTTGTTCCCACCGCGCCATATCAGCGTCACTCGTGGCACATGTGTTCGGTCATCTTCGAGTCGGCCTGAGACGGTCCAGAATCTATGGCGGGATCGTGTTGGGGTGGCGTCATCCCAGGGTCGTCTGGACGTTACCGTCTGTGGCCTCAGGCCCTCTGTGTACCATTTTGTGGCCATGGGGGCGCCTTGGGATCTCGCGCGCGAGCGTTGAGCACGCGCGCGAGCGACAACTAACTTCGCCGATGAGTGTACACACATATACTTCGTGTTGCGAGTTTCCATGCAAACTTTTGTTGGAGCCAAGTAGGTCGGGCATGTCCTCATACAGGCGGATTTGGGAGGATTAATCAAACATAGTCAATGTATCTACATAAGGAACTAGTCAAAACATCGTCTCCAGACCATGCTTTGATTATTTTTGTATATACTCCTCCGGTAGAGGGGCACGCCCGACTTAACGGCACACCAAGCTCCCCTGACGTGCTACCGAAAGGGGGGCCCTGGCCCCCCAGGAGGCGCCGCGCGGACGGGCGGGGCGAGCCCTGGTCACGGCGGGCTCTCTGGGGGAGAGACCCCTCGCCGCGCCCCCTTCTGCAGGCCAGTATGCCTCCAGTGAGAAATCGGAGCCCAAATCGGAATCCCAAGTCGACTCCAAGCGGAGTCGGATGCCATCGAAATTGCATCGGAGCGGATCGGGGTAGTCGAAACGAGCCTTGGGGGGGAGACCCAGGAGGAGGAGGAGGAGGAGGAGGAGGAGGAAAAGGAGGAGGAGGAGGAGGAGGAGGAGGAGGAAGAGGAGGGCGAGGAGAAGGAGGAGGAGGACGAGAAGGAGTAGGAGCAGGAGGAGGAAAGGGAGAGTACGAGGAGGATGAGGATGAGGATGAGGATGAGGATGAGGATGAGGATGAGGATGAGGATGAGGAGGAGGAGGAGGAGGAGGAGGAGGGGGAGTTCCCCGCGTTCGCCCTCGGCTCCCACATCGAGATCCGGGGGTGCTATCTATATATATATATATATATATACAAACTGCAGTGGCGCTTCGCGCCATGCACCTTGGTCCTTGAAGTTTGGTATGCAGGCGGAATGGCAGGAAGGTCAAGCCGACAATTTAGCGATAACTCCTGGTTGCCTTTTTCCGGCATCGCCGCTATAATGATGTGATTCGTTATCCTTCCTCCATGGTTATTGTTCCTTATGTTCGCCATACCCTGCGCATTCTCCCCATCCTCCTCAGCTCTTTTTTGCGGAGGCTCCTCCTTGAAGAGCCTCTAGGGGCCTCACAAAAGTTGTTTCGAGCTTTCTTAAGGCCTTCTGGAGGCCTCCTGGGCGTATTCTGGGGGCCTCAGGGGGTTTCCTCGGGCCACTCTGCCTCCAACCGCCGTCTCCCTGAACGACCGAATCACGATTTGGAATTCTTCTGAGGGTGTCTTTGGGCCATCTTGGGCCGCCATGGGGCTTTCTGAGGGCCATCTTGGACCCGTGTTGTGCCGTTTTGGGGCTTTCTTGGACTGCCTGGAAGCCCTTTCGGATGGTTGTGGGGCGATTTGGGAACCTCCCAGGCGGCTTCGGACGCCCAGAAGACCGCCGTCTTGGAGCGTCGGGAAGCCGAAAAGAGGAGAACCCCACAATTCACCAAAAACCCACAGAAAATCAATGATTTTTGCCTCGGGGGGCCTTCTTGGGAGTGCTCTTGGAGGCCTCTTTGGGGCCGTCCTGGAGGCCTCTTGGGCCATCTTGAGGTCACGTCGGTCACTCTTGGAGCGCTCTTGTGCTGTCTTGGGGGTCTCTGGGACGTCTCCGATGACCCCCCTGATCGCCCTAAGTGTGCTGGGAAGGCTTGGCAAAACGCCTTGCGAGGCCCGGTGGCCGCTTCAAAGCCCGTCCGGAGGGCCCCAAAGCCCCAGGTCCCGGGAGTCCGGTTTTGGGGATAGGGGGGGGGTGACGGGTTTTCCCCCCGCCCGGGCTTATAAAAATATAGGAAGAGGAATCTCTCTCTATATATATGTATGTATATTTATATGTATGTATGTGTGTATATATATATATATATATATATGTGTGCTTTTGGGAGGGGGGCGCTTTTCGGCCTCGGGGGGCTCTCGACGGGCCCTGGGGCCGCAGAACAGCGACTCGGGGTCCTGGCTGCCCCGATGCGCAACCCACAGCGTGTTGACACGGATCTCGACGCGCAGATTGAAAACGTATGTTTGGCGCGATACGTTCGCCAAAGCGTGGGCATCCACGCTGAGCCAACACGCAGGGCGCCAACACGGACGCTTTGAACGCGGCACGTCTCGCGTCTCAAAACGGGTGTAACTATTAGGACAGCTAAGCTCAGGATGCGAAAGATGAGAAGCTAGCCCTGGGTCGGGGATCTGCTGACCCAGGTCAATCCAAACCCGGGTCAGTCGGGCGTTGCAGGGTCCTGCAAGATCTCGCGGGATCCTGCAGGATCCTGCACGCAAGCCTGGGCCAATGCACCCCTGGCCCTGCAGAGCCCTGCAACATCCGGCGCTCGGGCGGACACTGTCTGCATAGACCCCCGTCTCAAGGCTTCCGACTGGTTGGGCGTGGCTTCATGGGGGGGTCATAAAATGGGGGGGTCAGAAACGGTCCCCTTTCGTGCCCCTTTCGGGCCCCTCCGGACCCCCAGGGGGCTCGTTTAGGTACCGTTTGGGTACCTTTTCGGACCACCCTCGCCACCCCCCCATTTATGACCCCTCCATTACGCAACGCCCAAACTGGGGAAAATGTCCAGACCTCCGGGAGTCCAACGGGGAGCGCGGGTCGGACTCCAACCAGCCGGTCCGAGGCCCCGAAGGCTCTGGGTCGGAGGCCGGGGCCGGTTCTGGTGGATGCCCATTCCAGGAAACCGTCTCGTGTCCTGGGCAAGGCGCAGCGGCGCTCGAGAATCCCTGCGGGTCCTCGAGACTTCCCTGCGCTTCCTGAAAAGAGTTAGCCAGCGTGGGCGCGGGCCCCGAACAGTGGCTCCTTGCAGTCTGTACGGTGCAGCCTGGATGTTGCAATCAATGTGGTACAATCTGGGTGCTGCAATCCATGTGGTGTTGTCAATGTGGTGCGGGGTAATGCAAAGCAGTACACATACAATGCAAAATAGCGCAACGCGATGCAATGCGATTGGAAAGACAAATAATGCAAGGGAATGCAACGGCATGCAAAGGCATGCAATGCGATACAGAGCAATGCAAAGCATTGCACCGCACTGCAATGAACATAACTGGAAATCAATGCTCAGCAATGCGATTGCAGTGCAATGCGATGCGATGCAAAGCAATGCAAAACAATGCAAAGCGATGCTAAGCAATGCAAAACAATGCAAATCAATGCAAAACGATGTACAGCGATGCAACATAATGCAAGTGCAATGCAGTGTTACGCAATGCAGCGCAATGCACAGCAATGCAAAGCAATGCAGTGCGATGCAAACCAATGCAAGTCAGTGCAAAGCAATGCAAATCAACGCAAAGCGATTATGCAACACAATCCGAAGCAATGCAAAACAAATGCTAAGCAAACCGAATCAATACAATGCGATTGCAACACAACGCAATGCGAGTGTAATGCAATGCCATTGCAAAGCAATGCAAAGCAATACAATTTGATAAAAACGCGATGCACTGCGATTGCAATGCAAGACTACGCGGCAACTGGCGGTGTCGAGCCGGGACGACCGCCACCGGGGCCCAACGGCAACGGCGGCGACGGGCGGCGACGGGAGGCGACGAGCCGGCCGGGGCGGCACCAAGGCCCGACATCGACGGCGGCGACGGGCGGCGACGTGTGGCGACGAGCCGGCCAGGGCGGCACCGAGGCCCAATGGCGACGCTAGCGACACGCGGCGACGAGCTGGCCGTGGCGGCACCAGAACTCAGGTATCGTAGAAGATAAAGCTCAGGGGCGGCCAAGAGGGGCACGTCCAAGAGGGGGGGGGGCGCAAATCACGGCCAGCGGCATGTGCGCGGCCCAGCGGTGGGCCAGGGGACGTGCAGGAATAAGAAGAGGGGCCATGAAATCTGCGGAGATATCATGGCCCCCGCCATGATATCCACCCCCCCCTAGTCATCACCTCCCTCTTTGCCGCCCCGAAAAGCAGAATCTCTAAGTGCAAACACTGTTTGGCAAACATACTCTGCTCCTGAAACAACCTTCCGCTTCCTCACGAATTCCGGATGCTTCCTGTAGAAATCCTATATAAGGGATCATTGGGGACTCGCTGAGACATCCCTGAGTACCCACTGAGGACTCACAAAGGAATTTCACCAAGTACTGCTCGGTGCGAAGGGCCGACTCAGCAAAGCCCGCATCTAAAATCGCTGTCATTCCTTAGGGGCAATACTTTACTTCCGCTGACCCTCGCTGGCTTCTGCCAACGGAAACACCCTACGTTTACCTCCGCTGATTCCCGCCGAGGAATACAAGATCAATTATCGATCCCTCGACGGCGAAGCCCTATCTGGAACGCTCCATGTGCAACAGAACAAACTGCTCTGGCAGACCACCGAGCAAGTCTTTTCATCTTCGCCTTGCTCAGCTTCGCCTTCAGCTGGGGTGGCGCCCTTGGGGAAGCATTCGGATACCTTCTTCTCGTGGAAAGCCTTGCGAGCGCGTCGGAGCTTCCCGGGACTGTCCAAGACTCTCTGAGTCCTAGCCATAAAACTCATCCAGCATGTAAATACACACGCTTAAACACTGTAACGGTAACGAGACTTGCTTCTGGATAAGGTCGAAAATGATAGCTTCAGGGCTGCCTCGACACTTCTGCCTCACAAGCCAGAACGACCTGCCGAATTGCACGTGAGACGCTCCCCAACAATCGTCTTCTATGCATTGCGGGGTGAAGTTGAACAAACGCAACCCTCGGACATACCCGTACGCGGCTGTCCCTGAAAGAAGCACGAGCAAATCCAACCCATGATCATGCAAGCGCCTGCACGTACAAACGCGTGCCAAGCATGCGTATGCGAACGCAGACGCCAACAGAAACGCCATGCCAACCCACACCATGCACAAATACGCGCTGCGCAATCCTGTGCACGACCGAGACCGAATTAGAAACAACTGCAGCAACTACGCGAGTCCGAATTAGAAACGTCAGGTCCGCTTCGTCTTCCTTGTGCCAAACGCATTGCTCGACAAATTATGTTCGACTGGCCGATGGTGTGCAGAGCCATCGATGGGCCTAGCTGAACGGACCAGGTGAAATATAAGACAACGACACTCATGATTGTAATGATCATTGACTTTGACATGAGCCACCTAAGTGGAAATCGGAATCCGCGGAACACGCCTGGAGGTGACTCAACCATACTTTCCCATTGATGCACCTACCAGCCAGGGATGGCTGGTGCTACCTTGATTGCAGAGGCTCTGGGGAAAAGCACGGGCAATGACAAGAGAGTCGAGCCCTATCGCTGGCAAGCGAAGCATCCACGCGTCAACCATGCCAACGCCTCATCGTCCGTCGACCAGATGGGGACATCGGCCGCACGAGGGGGGTTGACAGTGTACGCTGCACGGCCCCAGCTCAAACATCCCCTGGAGTGGTAATCAAGTGAAAGGGGGTAGGACGGCAGCAATCGAATGAGCAGGCAAATGAAAAGCAAGAAGATGCTGCAGTAACACACGAGTGCATAGGATGTGTGGACGATCTACTTCTCCAACATCGGCAAGTGCAAAGGAGACTGATAAGCGTGGGATGTCCTTCGTAAACTCATCCGCCTTCTCCGTCAACCGGAAATTGATGAAGAGGATGCCCTGCGCTGCTTGTAGCCACCGAAGGCTGCCAAGTCAAATCATCTGCTGCAACGCTTCGAACAATACTGTACTAATGCAGGTCGGATGGAACGATCCCGGCGCCATCGTGTGGTGGAAGGGGGGACCCGGTTCGACAAAGAGTGTCCCAGCTCATGGCCACCATCGCGCGCTAGTCCGCTTAGGCTTCTTCGATTGTTTGTGCTTAATGTTGCTGACTTCACGCTACACCTCACTGGTGGTGCACACCGTCTGTTCACTTCTCGTGCTTCCTCAATTATGCTCCAACGCGCTTTCAAAGTCCTTGTGGAACTATAAGCCCTAGTTATGTAACCCCCAATCGCACTTGTTCATCCCTGGCCTCAATGTGGGCCCTTCCTGCCATGCTACCTCCTTGCGATTAGTGCGACCAAATGGACAACCAGTCATCCCGTGCACCATATACAGACGGGACTACAGAAGACGTGGCGTATCCTTGTTGCCCTGGAACTTAGTGTCGGGTGGCAAGAACAGGAAGTCGTAAAGCTTGGCGAATTGCTCATTGATCGTGTCGATCACATCTGGCGGGCTAGCTACGAAGCACAAGCACGGTGCAGAGGGGAAGGCACATTGGGGGAGGGCGGCAAGAAGTTCAAGCCGCCCAAGATCTGCACATGACGACGAAACCGACATATCCCCGACTGCATATACGCTGGCCCGCCTCGCTGCGTTCGCGCTCGAGGATTTCTGAGCTCGGCCTGCGAGCTGACATCGCAGAAAGAGGCGCTCTGGACAGCGGCGTGCTCCTCGCTCCTGTGGCTCCTCCACGTGTTCGTCCTGCTGGGGTGGCTTACCATCCTCGTCCCCCCTGTCAGCCTGCACTTGCTCAGATCATCCCCCTGAGCCTCGCCACCCGGCACCAGAGAGCAGCTGGCAGCGCTGGTTCCGCCTACGATTGGGCAAGAACACACCAGTGGTAAAATGAAACAGTGGAAGCGCAAACATAGTACAGCTGGAACTACGATCAATTAGATTATCATTTGAGAAATCGGGGGTAACTTCCCAGACATGTTTTCAAACAAACATGGCCACACGTCTGTTGTTAAGGCTGGAGGGGCGAACATACTCAATAATCTGTGCCAGCTGCCTGGCTTTCTGGCAAGTTGGTCAAGAAAGCGCTGGCCGAGCTTTTCGAGCGGAGGTACCCATCGGTCGGAAGAAGTAGGTAGAACCATGAAGTAGGAAGGCGTTGAAATTATATTGGGTTCCGCCAGCCCCCTAAGGAGGACGAAAGAGGTGAAGCCACTCGATCATTGAAGTAGGAAGGCGCCTAAAATAGCCTGGAAGCAGCAAAACCAAAGATACCTACTTTCAACGACCGATGGGTACCTGAATCAATTGCTCGACGGTGTAACACTTCCGCTTCCTGATGGGGGGGAATGGGGGGGATCCCAGTCCGCCACCGCCCTCGGTCGTTCTCAGTACATTGGCGGCGGCGTTCTCCGAAGCAGCGACGGTGGGGGCAGATCATGACTCGGGTGGTCGACTGGTGGATCGACTACATAACGAATTGATGTTCCCCAACATTGGTGTTTGTTGAAACTAAGAAACAATTCGTCAAGAGTCGGTCTACAAACATGTCACGCACTGCTTGTACATTCGATGAGGAAATCAAGTTTGGGGTAAATCACTTCTGTAGCCGATCCTCAAATCGAGATGGGGCCCCGTCGGGCTGTATCGATGTGCAGTGCACCTGTCGCCTGCAGAGCGTCGGCAAGGCCAAATGCCAAAGCGGGGTCTTACGCAGAGGCCATGGCGGCCCCGCGTGAAATCGGTCACGCAAACTGCCAGCACGACGCGCCGCGTGGAAACTGGAGCTCCTTGCCCTCGTCCTGCGGAGAGCAGCAGAAGAACAATTGTCTACATAAGCATACCAGCAAGCTGGCAACACACGTGGCTGGATTCACATGGGCGATTTCAGAAACCCTGAACCCCCCCAAAACTGTTTCATCTCTTGGAGGCACATCTTTTACTTCCGCCACCTTCCGCCGACCTGCCGCCGGCTTCCGCCGGCGGAGGCGGCCTCGTTTTACTTCCGCCGACCTTCCGCCGCCTTCCGCAGCGGACGAGATGACAAATCCTTCGATACTCGAAGGCAAGGCCATGTTTGGAACGCTCTACGTGTGGAACATTTGGAGGCCACTCCCTGGACACACGTGCTGAAGCCCCCCCCCCTAGAGAAGAAGATGCCTGGCGCTGGAAAGACCTACGGAAACATATGCGTGTCCGGCTCTTGCCCGGGCTGGCCGCACCATGTAAATTGAGGGGCCCAGGGACACAAAAACAAATAGACACACATCTCAGGATTCACCATATTCTCCTACATTTTCTGGGATTCGTCTCCCCCCCACACTTCCCATACTTGCCCATCTGTTCCTGGGAGTCGACGATTGATTGCGTCTGTGTTTCCCCCTTCTAAATTTATCCAGCTTTCTGGTAAACCCTCGAAGCTATACGCGAATTTCTTGGATCGGCGCTCGGCCCCCCTCCTTTGCGCGTGGCGCGCGGAGCGCGCAAAGGAAGGGGGCCCAGCGCCGATCCAGGAAATTCGCGTAGAGCTCCGAAAGTTGTAACTTGCGGTCAGAACACATAATTCGGATGCGCGGCAATGATGCAAGGGCTCTGGAACGCAACGTTGACGTTTTTTCGAACGGGGCTGGATAGCGAACGTTGCCAAGCATGGGCCGAAGGGGCAAGGACGCAAGGATAACCTTGGAACATTGCCTGGCCATACTGAAAGCTTTGACTGCATGCTCCTGCAACTTTTCTTGTTCGAAGCAAGGCGAGGTGGAGACAACGGAAACTCAGAATCGGTCCGCCCAGGTCTGCCGCGCCGCGCCCAGGCCGCGGCGACAAGCCCCCCCCCCCGAAAGGCCAACTGCCGCTGACTCGGCTCGCCCTCCTCTGACCCTCGCCGACCCCCGTGTCCTCCTCCGCCTCTTGACTCTCCCCCCCCCAGACATGCTCGCGAAAACTCGGGTCTGTCCCTGTAAGGGAGGGATGCGCAACAATAGTATAACAACATCAGGGGACTAATGTTTGAACATCTTGATTCATTTCTTGATGTTGTCTGACTATTTTGAATCTCTCGTCCACGCTCCGTCTGTAGGGGGACGCGCCCGACCTTATGCTCGCGTCGTGAACACACTCGCGACGAGAAGTTGGCCGTTTCAGGCCCCCAGGGGCCATCGCTGGGCCGCGGGAGCGTCCACAGAAACGACTCGGGGCGAAACGCTGGCCCCGGGGGAGAGAAAGCGTCGGGGCGCCCAGATGGACCCCGCGCTGAGACTCCTGCCCTGACCAGGAGCAGCGAGAAGGGCTGGCTCAGCGAGGGTGCTCTCGGCGGCTGCTGGGGCGCCTCGGGCCGAGCTGGCGGGTCCCGGGTCGGGCTGGGGGGGGGGCCTCGGGTCCAGCGAAACCGCCCTCGTCCAACGAACCCTTCGGGCAAGCTCCGACCTCGAGGAGGCAACTGCGGGGAGGTCTTCGTTGGAGGGGTTAGGGCGAAGTGAAACACATAGGGGGGCTACTGCGCCGGCTTCGGCCGCGGAGTTAGCGGGATTCCGCGGGACAAAGCGGGACTGAGCGGCAGGGCAAAGTCAGGACTTGACCTCCCAGGAGCCGCGCCCGAGCCCCCTGAGTACAGGCCCGCCGGGAAAGGGCTGCCGGGCCCGGCCTGAGCGCATGCACGTCGGGGGCACGCCCCGCACCATCAGCATGGACTGCCCTGTGCGGAGGGGGGGGCCGAGGCCCACTGCCGTCCCGCGCCGGGCGGCGGGGTCTCGCGCGCGAGCTTCACTGCCCCCCTCCCTCGTGCGTGGAGTCCCGCGCCGTCGCTGGCCGAGGCCCTGGAAGGACGCAAGGAGGGGGGTTCCGGGTTCCAGTTAGGTCGGGCGTGTCCTCCTACACGCGATTCGTGGACGAAAGAGACTCAAACAGGATCAAACATGTAGAAAAAAAACGTCCCCATACTATGTTTGACATCTTTGAATCTTTCTCCTGCAGAGGGACATGCCTGACTTAAGGTTACAGTGAACCCGTATCAGAGGGACGCACGATGAGGATGCAAGCGCAGTGGAAGGCCGCTTCGAGGCTCTTCGAGCAGGGCGCGGCCCACGAGAGTGGCCAAGGATGGATCGAGGAGGCAAGGATGCAAGGGTTACCCCTGGGAAGATTGCCCCCCTTCTTGCTAGGCGGGGTGACTGTACGTCTTCTTTCGCAGGCCCTGGAGCGCGCCAGCGCTGGGCCATCATCGTCGCGCTGCCCTCCCACGGCATGGTGGCAGGGGTCGCAGGCTCTCCAACGCCTGGAGGCATTCCCCTCCTGGTCACCTGGCACCCCTTGCACGTTCCGCTGCTCCTCAATATGACCACTGCCACTCCTCCTCAACATTGTGAGTACCACTCCTCCTCCTCCTCCTCCTCCTCCTCCTCCTCCTCCTCCTCCTGTTCCTTCTCCTCCTCCTCCTCCTCCTGATCTTCCTCCTCCACTTCCTCCTCCTCGTCCTCCTCCTCTTCCTCTTCCTCTTCCTCCTCCTCCTCCTCCTCCTCCTCCTCCTCCTCCTTGCCATTGCCATTATCACTCAAGGCAGATGTCTTGCCATTGCCAGTCTCCCTAAACAGCAACATCCCGCCACTGTGGGTTTGGGTCCGAAGGTTCCTCTGGCCGCACAGTCGAGATCGCACGACAGCTGGCCCTGAGCCGACTCCACTGAGGACCTCGGGCACGAACCGAGAAGACTCGAGAGACACTGATAGATGGAGCCCTGAGGACGAACGCAAACAGCAGCAAGGCCCTCCGCATGCGCCAACCTTCGAATCCACCGACACTGTCGGCGCGCGTGAGGGGGAGTTCTGGCTCCGTCGCCCCCAGGTGTTCCTCTAGGAGACGACCTCTCGTTCGCTTTGCTGCTCCATTCCCGGATGCCTCTCCCGAGACCCTATGTGGCGCGCCGAGCTCGTCCACTCGAGGCGACTAGAGCCGGGTCGTGGTCGAAGTCGTAAGCCCCTTCTCTTTGATCCCTTCCCCCCCCACCGGGGGAGGAGGAGGAGGAGGAGGAGGAGGAGGAGGAGGAGGAGGAGGAGCAGGAGGAGGAGGAGCAGGAGGAGGAGGAGGAGGAAGAGGAGGAGATCCCTGTATGGGTGGGTCCCGGGGGGGGGGGGATCCCGGATCAGAATACGGTCCCCCCTTCCCTTTTCGGGCCGCCTTCGAGCAAATTCGGCCCTCATTCGGCCATGCGAATCCAGGATGCTCCAGTCGGGTTCTCAGAGGGCCCAGAGTCGCCGAATGAGATTGCTTCAAGATGCCCGAGATGGCTTCCAGACGGCCCGAGACGTCTCCAAGACGCCCCACGAGGCCTCTGAGAGCACTCCCAAGAAGGCCCCAAGAGGCACAACTTATTGAATGTCCGTTGGTTTTTGACATATTTCTGCGTTTCAGCCTTTTCGGCTTCGCGATGCTCCAAAACTGCCCCAGAGGCCCAAGAGATTGGCACAAGATGGCATACGAGGCCGTCAAGAGAGCGCCGAGACGGCCCAAAAGGCTTCCAAGACGGCCCAAGAGGCTTCCAAGATGGCCCAAGGCTACCCCAAGAACGCCCCAAGAGGGCCCCAGAGGGCGAACACGAACCGATATTTCGAGCTCACTGTCCCAAGAGGCTCCCGAGAGGCCTCAAGAGGCTCCCAAGAGGCACCCAAGAGCCCCCAAGAGGCCCCCAAGAGGCCCCCCAAGAAGCCCAAAGACGCTTCCAAGAGGCTCCTAAGAGACTTCCAAGCGGCCTCCGAACTGCATCCAGAGGCCCCCGAAAGGCCCTCCGAAGAGATTCCAAGAAGCATCCATGAGGATTCTGACTCACTATCCAGGCACGGTGGCGGGATGGGCCGCAGGCCACTAGATCCGCCGCACCCTGTCGATTCATCGCAGGGGTGCCTGGCGTGCTGGACCCTTTCGGTTTTGGTTTTGGTTCTTTTTCCAAAAGAGCTCCCCCTGGGCCCCTGGCGCTTCGGCCCGTCCCGCCGGGGTCCCGGGAGGATTGCCCAGGACCCCAACGTGCACAACAAATCCTCCCCCAAACGGCCGTTTCGCTCGGGACATCCTCAACAAATCGCGAAGATGGCCCAAGATTGCCTCCAAGTCCGCCCAAGATGGTCCAAGACGGCCTCCAAGACGGCCCAAGAGAGTCCAAGACGGCCCAAGAGGCCCTCCAGAGGCCTCCCAGACGGCCCAAGAGGCCTCCAATAGGTCCTCCAGGAGGGCCCGAAGAGGCCGAAATCATTTATTTTCCTTAGGTTTTTGCAGGAGTTTGGAATTTGCTTCTTCTCGGCATTCCGACGGCTCAAGACGGCGCGAGAGGCCCCAAAGATCGCCCAAGAGGCCCCAAAGAGGGCCCCATGACGGCCCAAGTGGCCTCCAAGACGGCCCCAAGAGGGCCCCAAGATGGCCCAAGAGGCCTCCAACACGCCCAAGATGGCCTCCAAGACGCCCAAGATGGCCTCCAAGACGGCCCCGAAGCGCCACAAGAGGGTCCCCCGTTGGCCCAGAAAGGCCCCCAGGACGGCTCCCGACGGCGTCAGACGTGCCAGGAACCCACCAAGATGCCCGAAGTTGGCTCGAAGCTGGCCCAAGACGGCCCAAGAGGCCCCCAAGAGGGCCTCCAGGAAGACCAGAAGAGGCCAAACACATGGATGTTCCTGAGGTTTTTGACGGATTTTGACATTTCCTTCTTTTCGGCCTTCCGACGGCCCAAGACGGCCCAAGAGCCGCCAAAGATCGCCGAAAGATCGCCCAAGAGGCCTCCAAGACGGCCAAGATGACCTTCAAGATGCCCACGTGTTCCCCGAAGGCTTTCCAAACCGATTCGGGGAACACATGGTCCGATGGCTTGGCAGGTCTGGCCTCAACGTTCGGCCACATAGGCGCTTCCAAAAAGGCAGGGGGCGGCGGTGATTCGCCGTAGGCGTCTTCGATCCGCCGCCCCCTGTCGATTCATCGCAGGGGTGCCTGGCGTGCTAGATCCTTTCGGTTTTGGTTCTGTTTTTTTCCAGAAGAACTCCCCCTGGGGCTCCGGCGCGTCTCGCCAGGGTCCCGGGAAGGATCTCAAAACCTGGTTGCAAAGGTTTTCCCTGCTCCAGACGGCTCCAAGACGGCCCAAGATAGTTTCCAAGATACAGCCAAGACGGCCAAGATAGCTTCCAAGACGGCTAAGATGGCCCCAAGATGCCTCCAAGACTGCCCAAGATGCACCCAAGACGGCCTGAGATGGTCTCAAGATGGCCCAAAACGGCCCCAGAGGCTCCCAAGAGGCCTCCAAGACGGCACAAGAGGCCTCGGAGAGGTCCTCCAGGAAGGCCCGAAGAGACGAAAATCATTGATTTTCCCTAGGCGTTGACGGATTTTGGCATTTGCGCCTTTTCGACTTTGCGACGGCCCAAGACGGCCCAAAAGGCCACCAAGGTCGCCCTAAGATCGCCCAAGAGGCCTCCAAGATGGCCCCATGACGGCCTCAAGACGGCCCCAAGACGGGCCAAGGGGCCTTTAAGACGCCCAGATGGCCTCTAAGACGGCCCCGAAGCGCCCAACCAAAGAGGGCCCCAAGAGGGCCCAGAGAGGCCCCCAAGCGACGGGGCGGTGTATACGCCCTCGTGGCGCTTGGGCAAGGATGCACGCGGACCACTCCTGGGCCCAGGATTGGCCAGGCCTGGGGCATTGGACACGTGTACAGTGGGGGCCAGTCCATATAAGCAGCCGTCCGCAAGAAACCCAGCCCTGAGACCCCAGGACGTCCATCGATTTTTGGTGTGGGAATGGTACGCTTTCCAGAGCAAAACCCTCGAAACACAAGAAACCCAGGGCACCCTGGAGGCAAGCAGGGTGTTCCTTGGCATGGGTCTCCACTGTAGATCTCGCTGCCGCCTTCGTATAATCGGAAGGACCATTGAGAAGACAAGTGCCGAAAAACCCGGCACGTTATCAGACGCGGTCACAGCCCCAGCTCCACCTGCCAGTCCACCTTCGCATACAGCCAAAGTCATCCCATACCAAACTTGGCAGTGGGAGCGAAGCCCCGCTGGGCCAGAGCTGCGCCTAGACTTACGAGGAGCGCCCAAGGCAGACCCTTCGAGCGTACACAGAGGGCCATGACTCTGTTCCGAAACTCGAAAGGTGAGGTGCAACGTTGGGGGAGACGGGCTCAAGGGGGAACTCTCGACCTGGAACCCGAGGTAGGTACATAGCCGATGCATCGGCGATAGACCGCCGATAGTGGAACCATACGTTCCTGGGCGGGGTGGGCTATCGGGCCCCAGACAGGAACCATGACCCTTCTGCGAAACTCGAGCGGCCCTTGTTCCTACGCTTAGCAACGAACGCTCGTTTAACGCACGCTCCGAGCCTGTTGCGGACGGCAAGATGCTCTTGAGGGAAGTCGAGGGCACCGCCGGAGTGGATGTCGGCATCGGTGGGTACATCATCGGTCCGTACAGCCTCAGATTGCAACCGCGGCTAACAATAATGATCCGCTTGGACAGGCAAAGGCATAGACACTACCAGGACCCAATCTGAGCAATTCCAGAAGACGTGCGCGTATGCCTGAACTGCAAAATGAGAGTGCCCTCTGGCGCAGAAGACGGAACGCATCTCGAGCATCACATGTGTCCGTTCCAGAGCTCTGAAAGGGTGACACGATTTTAGATGATCTTGACTTTTTCGGATTCTCGCTATGGACATGTACTGAGGCACTGCGTCCTGACGCACATGTGCAAGTCCTGGAAACATGGATATGGCATCAAAGATGGCGAACTAAATCTCGAGACTTGGCCAGAAGACCAGGAAACAGGAAACGGGCATGCGAGCAACACATAGCTGGCATCACACTTAGACTCATGACACTGTCAAACATCGAACCGCGCATCAAACGCATGCAAAGCAGAACAAGGCGGGCAGTTGCAACTGCATGATATAGTTCGCACCGGCTGGGATCTGGCTTGCCAGGCTAAGCGGGCGGCGTGGGCATCATGAAGCTTCCCATAGCACCTTGGAAGTCGCGATCGAGGGCTTCTCCCCCCGTGCGCGCGCGTAAACGACCGCAGTCGAGGTGCCACTCCTTCGCTGGCCATGTCTGCGGCTGGCCCCCGCAGAGAAGACCTGCGCACTGAGGGGCCTCTGACACCGCGTGGCTCGTCCAGCCCTGAACGATTGCGGCGTTCCAATACCCAGCGCAGAGCGCTCGGCATCGGCCGATGCTGGGCCGCGCTGGCGGACCTCAAACTCTGCTTTTCGTGGCCGCCGCCGCGCGAGCAGCGGCGCGAACCTGCCGCACGCCCGCGCACGACCACAAGTCAGGGGCCTGCGCCTCCTCCTCCTCCTCCTCCTCCTCCTCCTCCCCCTCCCTCCCTCCCTCCCTCCCTCCCTCCCTCCCTCCCTCCCTCCCTCCCTCCCTCCCTCCTCACTGGCCGCTGCTGCTTGGCCCGCACCAGCCGCGCGAGCCTGAGGAGAGAACGGGCCACCGTGAAAACCGCACAGCTGCTTCTTCCTGTGCTCCGCGCGGGCATGCACGCTGCTGCATGCGAGGCCTCACGCGAGGCCTCCAAGGCACACGGCTGCGGGGAAGAAGTACGGCTGCTGCTGCTGCTGCTGCTGCTCTGTGCCCTCCCGCCTGTACGAGCGTGGGTCTCCCAAGCAGCGAGCCACTGCAATCGGTTAGCGGCAGCGTGGCGAGCCCTCGGCGGACCGCCCAGGTGGACGGCACCGCAGCGGCCACGAGGAGCCGACGGGCGGCAGCGCGGCGAAGCCTCGGCGGATCCCCCCCGCGCGGGCGGCAGCGAGGCGGCCACGGGGTGGCCACGGGCGGCGACGCGGTGAAACCTCGGCGGACGCAAGCAGTCCCCCAGCGCGGGAAGTGAGAGCCTCTGCGTACGTGCAACCACTGGCTTGGGATGACCTTCTAAGGATGCTCAACGGATGGGACCAGACACATGCTACCCCCCGCCGCACTGCTGAGCTATTACGTCGCACTGGTTCAACTGACGACGGGACCTTCGTATGATGCAAGCCGAGTGCCTCCAGGAAGCCGTCCTGACCACACCCCGCGCCGACGACTGAGCTCACACAAAGCACACATTTCGCAACAAGGTTAGAGCACCGCCATCGCTTGAGCACGCCCATGGGGATCGCCAAGTTGAAGATTCCGACCATATTTGATCAGATGTTCAAGTCACAGGCCTGGCGATCCAATGGGGACGAACACTCAAACATATGGCACGCGGGCCAGAAATCTTCGCGCACGCTCCAGTTTCTAAATTCGTATCGGAGGCGGCGCGCGCGCACTGCTGAGAGCATGTCAACTGAGTGCGTGTGTGCGTGTGTGAGTGAGTGAATGTGTGTGTGTGTGTTTGTGTGCGCGTGCGTGCGTGCGTGCGTGCGTGCGTGCGTGCGTGCGTGCGTGCGTGCGTGCGTGCGTGCGTGCGTGCGTACGTACGTGCGTGCGCGTGCGTGCGTGCGTGCGTGCGTGCGCGTGCGTGCGTGCGTGCGTGCGTGCGTGCGTGCGTGCGTGCGTGCGTGCGTGCGTGCGTGCGTGCGTGCGTGCGTGCGTGCGTGCGTGCGTGCGTGCGTGCGTGCGTGCGTGCGTGCGTGCGTGCGTGCGTGCGTGCGTGCGTGCGTGCGTGCGTGCGTGCGTGCGTGCGTGCGTGCGTGCGTGCGTGCGTGCGTGCGTGCGTGCGTGCGTGCGTGCGTGCGTGTGTGTGTGTGTGTGTGTGTGTGTGTGTGTGTGTGTGTGTGTGTGTGTGTGCGTGCGTGCGTGCGTGCGTGCGTGCGTGCGTGCGTGCGTGCGTGCGTGCGTGTGTGTGTGTGTGTGTCCGTTCTCTTCCACCAAAACGTCTCCATCCCCCTCTCAGGATGCCGAGACGCGGTGCGCAGTAGCATGCCGAGTGCTGCCTTGCAGG
The DNA here is from genome assembly GCA_963575745.1 of Prorocentrum cordatum. Lineage (NCBI taxonomy): Eukaryota > Dinophyceae > Prorocentrales > Prorocentraceae > Prorocentrum > Prorocentrum cordatum. The sequence continues at coordinate 355,784 of CAUYUJ010015067.1, forward strand.
CTTTCGGCAAAAGGTTTCTAAGCCCCTCGCCCCCTCGCATCGCACGTAGAGCGCATGCACCGCCCCCCCCCCGCCCCCGAAGTCCGCCCCCTCCCGAGGATCCCCGGACCGCCCTGACGTCCCCCTGGGGCCCTCGGAGACTACCCGCGCCTGTAACGACGGCCCGGGAGGGCCACCAAGGCCGCCGGGATGGCCAAGCATTGCCTCATTGGGGGCACCCGTCCGCCCCGAAGAAGCGCCCAGTGGGTCCCAACAAGGGCCTCCAAGAGAGCAACAGGGCCTCGGGAGGCCAAACGCGCTGATTTCCCATTGCCTTTTTACTGTTTCCTCCCCATCCACGCTCTTCGGTCGAATCTCACACCACTTGCAGTCTTCCAAAGCCCAAACGGGACCACAGAAAGCCCAGCCCTACGATGGCACCAAAAGACCCCATAGATGGCCAGAACAGCCCAAGACGGGCCAAGAGGACCCCGAAACTGTGCAAGAAGGACCGAAGACTGCCCCCCAGGAAGAAACGGCAGCCTCAAGACGGCCGCAATAAACCATATTCAAGAGTAGCTCCTCAAGAGTTGGAGACGGGAGGTGTCACATGTGACGACGCGCTCGTCATTCGGCGGTGGGACGCGTCCCGCAGTGGAGAGGCACGCTGGCGTCGTTAGGTCCGGCATATCCTCCTACTGGCGAATTTCGACAGACAAATGGAAAATAGTGAAGGTACCCATCGGTCAGAAGAAGTAGGTAGAAACATGAAGTGGGAAAGTGCTGAACATATATTGGGTTCCGTCCGCCCCTTACGGAGGCCAGGAAAGGTGAAGCCACTCGATCATTGGAAAGGCGTTTCAGGTAGATCGGAACCTGGTAATCCAAACATACCTACGTTAAACGACAGATGGGTATTCAAACATAGCAAGAAAAGCACAACACATCGTGCCCGGCTAATTTTCCTGACTGTTTCTGGCTATGCCTCCTGTAGGGGGACTGAGGGGCAACGATAGGGGGGACTGGCATAGGGGGTGATGCATCGACCTGGAATCGGCGATGCATCGCCGATAGAGCGGCGATAGGCCTGCGATCATGAATGCGCACCGCCCTGGGCAGATTGGGGCCATCGGGCCCCTATCGGCGATCAATGGGCGATTGGGGGTCGATGCATCCCCCTCTATGCCTATCCCCCTTTCTCGTTGCTCCCGGTGGACGTGCCCGACTTCCTGCTGGCGGGGACCCGTGACGGGTGCCCTTCGCACGGGTCGTGCCGCAGCACCGCGGCCCGCCCCCTCGACCCCCTGGGGGCGCGGGCGGCGCCGCGGCCTCCGCCCCCCCACCCCCCCGCGGGCACGCACGAGAGCGCGCCACGGGGGGGGGGGGGGGGCGGACGCCGGGCGCC
>CAUYUJ010015068.1:5697-23121 GCA_963575745.1 Prorocentrum cordatum
CCTCCTCCTCCTCCTCCTCCTCCTCCTCCTCCTCCTCCTCCTCCTCCTCCTCCTCCTCCTCCTACTACTCCCTCCTCCCTCCCCTGGCGCGCGCTCGTCGCCGCGCGGCGCCCTCCCGCCGAGGCAGCCGCCAGCCACATGGGCGACAGCGGCGTGTTCAGGCGCCCCCCGCCCGTGGCGCAAAGGGCGACCCGCCTTGCGGCCGCCTCCGCGGGGGGCGGCGGTCGCCCTCTGCCGGCGGGGCCGCCGCCCGCCACCCAGACCCCCTCGCGTTGCGGAATAAATCACGACAGGAGGTGTTACGCTAGTTTCGGCCGCTGGGGGGCCCTGCCGGGCCTCGGGGCCGTCAGAAAACGACTCTTTCTCCTCCTCCTCCTCGTCCTCCTCCTCCTCCTCCTCCTCCTGCTGCTCCTCCTCCTCCAGGATGAAGGACTGGTCCCGGGGCAGTGGGTTCAGACCTGGGGGTCGAGGTCAGCAAACAAGCACGACGCCAGGGGTCTGGGCGGGAGGGTCTGCACGGGACGGCCTTCTCGGTCGCGGCGTGCTCCGTTCGCTTCGGCCCATGGGGCCCGCTGTGATGGGCCCGGGGCCGTCGAAGAGGAGCCCGGGGCACAGCGCTGACCCCCAGCCTGGGGAGGGGGTCGGGAGTCCTGAGGCCGCATACGGGACGAACTCGTATCGTAGGACGGGCCGCGGATTGGACAATTCAGATCGGAGACGTCTGACTCCCCCATCTTCCCTGATCCCCCTCCTGAGGTCGGCCGAGCGCCAGCGCCCGTCCGGCCCTTGCTGCCACCGCCGCTGCCCTCGAACTTGGGCTTGCGGCTCGGCGCTGGCGTCTTTGCAGCCGCGGCAGCTGCTCCCGGTATCCTGGGTGTTGCCGCAGAGCTGCTCGGAAATCACCCTGAATTTTTGGTTTGAGCCAGATCGTCGACCACGGTCATAATACACGTTATCGGGGACCCTCGGGATCTCTGGGATCTTCGACTTTTCTGACAGCACCTCGGTGGATTTCGGCTCGCTCGTCGTAGCAGTGGTTTCGAACCCCCTCGAACCACTAGCAGACTCCTTGCCGTCCTCCTTCGTCGACCCCGTCAGACTCGTCGTAAAACCCCTCGGTCGAGTCGAAGTCGCTCGCGCTGTCGATGTCCGCTGGAATTGTGTCGCAGTACTCGCTGTCCTCGGTCGAGCTGTCGATCGTGTCGGACTCGGTGTATGGTCAGACTCCAGAGGCCTCTTGGTGGTCATCTCGGGCCCTCTATCTAGCACTTTTTTCTTTGTGATTGCTGGTGTTCAACTCTTCTCTTTCCACTCCCCTGATCTCACGGATGTCGTGGCATGGCGTATCCAGTGACGTGGTGATGGCTTTGGCGATTTTCCATCACCGAAGAAGGAGGGGCGGTATCCCTATTCAGCGTCGGCTGGCTGGCTGGCCACTCCAGCGGTCTGTCCGCTGAACGCCTGGTGCAGGTTCTCGAGCTTCTGCCGAAGACCCTGCATCTCGTGCTTCGTCATCTTCTGGCCGTAGAGGTCCCGAGTCATGTCGATGCACAGGTGACCTGTCGAGATCCTCTTGAGCTTGACCAGCTTGTCCACTGCTAGCTTCGCGAAGCAGGCGATTCCAGTGGCAAAATCGATGATGGCCCCTGAGCGCCTCAGGAAATACACATATCCCAGCAGCTGCACGTAGCGATTGTTCTTCGTGTTCAGAGCGTACCCGGCGACTGTCCCGAGCTGCCCGTTCACTTGGAGAGTTAGTGCAGCCCTGCTCGAGCACGTCTCTGCAGCTCCGTTCGCGAATCCGAAGTTCGGCCGATCTGTCACATCGACCGTGACGCTGCTGGTGTCCATGGCTGCGGCCTTCTGCTTCTCGATGATCTGCTCCAGCGCCCTGATACATCCGAACGTCTTGGTCGCGCCGCAGTCCAGCACCATACAGCCTGCTGTCTCTTCCTCGAGCCCGGCCAGCGCGTGCTCGACCGTGCCGCCCTGCGTCGCATGGTAGGCTGTCTCGAACGATGTGAACGCCAGCTCCGTCGCGTCCTCGTCCTTCGGCACCGTCTCGCTGCTCAGCTCGACCTCGTAGTCCGGGATGTCGTCCCAGATGCCGAAGTTGAACGCCATGGCTCCGATCTGCTGCAACTTGTCCTTCGGCGTCCCGCCCTGGTTCGTCTCCTTGTTGCGCGAGCAGTGCTCGCGGTTGTGCGGTCCGCCACAGATGAAGCATGGACCTTGTCCCCTGCCACCTGCTGGTCGATCCTTGCCACGGGCCTTGCCTTTCTGATAGATTCCACGGCTCTGGTTGATGTCCTTGACAACTGCACGGGCCTGCGCCAGCGTCCTCTTCTGCGTGCGTACGTCCTTCGCGCCAGCGATCACGGCCAGTGCTTCCTCTGCCTCGGCGCGGTCGTCCTCGTCCAGGTCCTCGAGGTCCAGCTCGTCGTTGTCATCGTTCGCCTCATCGCCGAGGTAGGCCTCGTTGCCGCCTCTCCGTTCTCGTCGTCATAGCCCTGCTCTTCGTAGTCGTCCTCGTCGAACAGACCCAGAGCTCGTCCCAAGCCGGGCCTGTGCGGGAACATGTCTCTCTTCTTGTTTTGGGCGCAGTGCTCCTGGAGGTCGACGTCTGCCCACTGATCACGTAGTGCTGCCTCGATGTTCTTCAGGCTCAGCGAGTTCCTCGCTGACGATAGCACTCCCGCACGCTCTTGAGTGTGTTCCGCCAGTTGCAGGAGCAGCCATCCAGCCATGACCGACGGGGTGAGGGTCTCTCTCAGCTCAGCTGCAAAACCTCCTTCGGGGCTTTTGATGTCCACGTCGTCGTCCAGGTCGAACCTCGCCATCAGTGAATACAAATGTGCTTTCAGCGACGGTGAGCTCGCTGCTCGAGGCCACTCCCACTGCGAGCCTGACAGTCGACCTGGAGAGCTGGTCCACCGGCTGCTGCCACGTCACCAGCTTCCTCTCCAGTTCTCGTCCTTCCAGCTCTTCCCGTCGTCATCGTCGTCGCCCTGGATGCCGTTCTTCTCTTTCACGGACTCCAGCTTCTCCTCGGGTCTGGACCGCTTCTGCAGCTTCAGCTCGCAGCTCGGGTCCTTCACCTCTATTCTCCTGAAACTTTGGTCCAGCTTGTCGGCGACGATCCGACTCCGCTGGGCGTAGGCCTTCCTCCCTTCGTTGTTCTTCCGCCGCAGCGTGAAGAGGTACTCCTTGAGATACTTGGCCGCTTCCAGGATGGGTTCGTCCATGAGCGTCTCGTCGAGGAACTGTAGCAGTGTCTTGTGGCCGCCATTCTTCTCCAGCAGCTCCTGGCCTTCGTCCGACACCTCCTTGAGCGCCTTCCAGGCTTCTCTTGTCACCGCCGATGCCAGCCTCGCGCCAGCAACCGCCTTGTCACGAAACGAGAGCCTTGCCACGTACCACTTCACCCGTTCCTTGTACTCCTGGAAGCTTGCTCCATCTCCATCACACGCAGGATATGTTTGTCATGATCTCTATTGTCCGTCATGGTTGGTGCCAGCTATGCTGCGTGGAGCCAACTGGCTCCGCTACCAATGCGGGTTCGCCGATACTCCTGGTAATCTCGAAGCTGTCGTAGACACTCCTTTTATCTCCAGCAACGCGTGGCAACGCGTAGCACTCGTCTGAAACTCATCAGTACTGGCACCAGAGAGCTTGCCCACTATATGAGTGCAATCGTATCTGATATTTGTGAATGCCTCGGGGTCTGCGAGCTCTCTGGAGCCACCCAAAGGCGGCTCAAGGGGCCCCTCGAGCATAAACGGTTGCGGACAGGCAGGCAATGACACCCCCCCATTTGGGTGTTGCTGGAAGTGCCCCTGGCTCAACCAAGGTGCCCCCCAGGTTTCCCCCAGAGGGCCCCCCGGGGGCTACAGAGAATTGAGCCAAAGGCTTGGCGCACCTTGGGTCGGGTGCTCCTTGAGCGTGTCGGGCGCCCCGGCCCTCCTCCTCGCCCTCTCTGGGCCCTGTCAAGAAAGCAGGCAAGGATCACGAGCTCGGCCCGCCCTTCATCTGGGCCATGGGAGGATTGCTCAAGGGACTGGTGTCCCTGGGCGACGCGATTGGAGCACAGAACGCCCAGCAAGTCAACAAGTGCTTCAAGGAGTACGCCGAGTACTCAGTCGACACGAAGTGCGAGCTCGTGCTATTCTGCCGCCAGGACAAGGTCTACAACAAAGAACAGCGTCGCCTCACGGTTTCATGCCGAGACCCAGCGTTTCGCAACATCCTAATCAGTTCGATGCTGCAGATCCAGGGTGTGAAGCGCAAATACGGTCGTGCCCCAGCAGCGTACATGGAGAGAGCGATTCAACAATTCCTCGAGACGCTGCTGAAATAAAGGTGGACAAATCTACATATGATGATCGATCGACCACAGCATTGGACGCTACAACTACGAGTCCAGAATGCGAAACTCTGGATGATGATCTACAGGCTCTTCATCTACCAGATGATACTCCACCCTGGACCCAGGCGCAGCGCTTGAGTTTCTTGCGAGGGGAGGATAAGAAGGAGTCGTCTGCTACTGCTGCCGATGTTCCTCCACCTCCTCGACCAGAACTGAAATCGTCTGAGGCCCCCGTTTTATATGTTTCCCCGCCTCCTCCTCTTCCTCCCCCTCCCGCCCGACCCTCGGATGCCCATATAGTCACGGAGGATCTAGTCTCGTGCGGGGTTTTCCCAGGGACCGCCAAATTCGAGACACTTTTCAATAGTAGGCATATACTGAGCATAGCTAAATCACGAGCTACCTCTTAGTTGCCCTGGCCCCTCGTGGCTACCTCATGCGTCGGTGGCTGCATGGGGCCAGGCTGGTCCTTCTCGGGACCTCAGCCACGGCCCTAGGTGCATAGAGCATGGCATATGCACTCTCCTCTTAAAGCCAGAGGTTCACCGTGCCAGTAGCCATTCGCAGTTGTGCGAAATACCACGATTGGCGATTGCGCGATTTTGAACAATAGCTCGAGTATGTAATCACTCACTATGACAGAAACAAGGTTGGCGCCGAAGGTGTGCGAATCGAATCGAATCTCTGGGCCCTCCTCCTCGCCTCCGCCATCCCCCCCCCGCCTTCAAACAAAAACAGAAGCGGGCGGGGGACAGATGGGCTGTCCCGCTGCCCCTGCAGAGGCCTGAAGAACCTACACACGCCGGTCGTTGAGAAAGTATATGTTTTTTTTTTTGGGGGGGGGGAGTCCCATATCCCAATCTACTTTAGGCGCCTGCCTACTTCAAAGAGTCGAGCAGTGTTCCCTCTTCCCTCTTCAGGGGGCGGGCGGAGACCCAGTCCACGTCCAACGCCTTCGTACTTCATGGTTCTACCTGCCTCTTCCGACCAGCGTGTGTATGTGCCCCTGCAGTGTTGCGTGCGGGCGTCGACTTCCCGGGCCCGCCCCGGGACGGGCGCCCCGCGATTGCGGGACAGCCCTCCCATGTCTGGAGCCTCGAGGAGGGCCTGAGGTGGCCCCGCCAGTCACTACTCACCAAACCACCCACCCTAGTCCAGCCCGAAGGTTCCCCCCCCCAATTTCGGGTGGGGGGGTGCACGGGTTCCATGATGTTTTCTCTCGATGCTCCAGAACGTCCCTCCGCTGGAAATGTGCAGGCATTGTGGTTGCCCCGGGTTGGGCTGGGGTGGCCACCAGTGGGTGGTCAGCACAGGTTTTGGCCAGCAGGAAGGGCGGGCAGGCTCGAGGCTCTGGGTTCGGAGAGGCTTCTCCCCTTCTCGGCCTTCGGGGGCCTCTTTCGGGCCCATTGGTATCGCTCGGACGCGTGCACTTATTCTCGGCGGGGATTGTTCAGGAGCATCCTGGATGCGACGAGACCACGCACGAAGCCGAAAAAAACGCAGGGAATGGGCGTCCGAGCGATGGCCAGGCCCAGGGGCCGTGCAGCACGCATCCGGGGAGAAGACGCGGCACCAGCAGGACCCCTGCATGGGGTCCGGGCGCCGATTCTGCCGCGATGTGTCCTCCCCCCCTCTCCGGAGGGAGCCCCCGATCGGGGGCTCCCTCCGATTCGGAGCCCCTGGGCGCCTCTCCGGCTTCCTGTGCCGCTTCTTCGTCCGTGGGAACTCGTCCTCTCCGTCGAGCAGTGGCAGAGCGTCCTGACCTGCCGACCGGCCCACCGGATGAGATTCTGAGAACCTCACCGGGTCCCTCCATTCGAGCACTCATTGGTTCCAAGAGCACATGTCTGGTAGGCCTATGGGAATGCCGGGGCGCACGGTTCCTGCTCCACTTCTTCCCGCCTCCTCGGGCCCCCAGCGTCGCATTTTTTGTTCTCGCAGCGCGGCCCCGGCCGGAGGTCTCGACCCATTCCCTGGGACGAGCTCTTCATCCCGAGTCGCCTTTGACGGCGCTGGGGAACGACGAGGGCCCCCAGAGGCCGACAATAGCAAAAGGCCTTCCGCCTCTGAGATCCCGACGTGACGAGAACAGTGCAGCACCGTCGAGCAACTCGACCCGAGCCCTGGACTCTTATCTATGTGCTGCACTTTTCGAGCCGGATCTGTCCATGAGGGTCCTTGGGCCAGAAACAGGGCAACATTGCCCGTTGCGAGAAAGTGCGACGTCAGGATCTCAGGAGCCAGGACGTTTTCACGACGCGATGGGATTTGCACGGGTCTAGTCCTGCCAGATGGGGTCGCAGTAGTTAGATGGGGTCGTAGGGTCTCGCCGTGCCGCATCGTCGATGTATCGGCGATGCGGCTCGATGTGGAGCCCGATCTTCTCGACGCCTGCGTCGCCGATGCATCGCGCCGACGTCGGCGATGCATCGGCGATGTACTGGCCATGCGGCGCGATCCTCCGCCCCCGCTGCTCGGCCTCCGCTGGGGAGGCCTCCATCGTGGGTCCCTCTCCGTCGCCGGGCACCGCCGCCGAGCGCCGGTGTGCAGCGCAGGGCGTGGGGGCCGCCCTGCCGCCGTCCTCGCCAGACAGGTTCCTGGACCCCGGTGTTCGCCGCGCGTGGCTCGGCCGGTCCTGCCACGCCTGCCCAGGGCCATTGCCGTCTGGCTTGCTCATCCGGCCTCCTCAGAGGAGGAGAGGGCACCGATGCCGCTAATCACCCATGCCTCGCCGTCGCCCTTTTTGGGGGGCCTCCTGGGAGGCCCTCGTCGCTACGGCTGGATTCGCGGTGAAATGCTGGTCGTGAACGCACCCTGAGAGAGGTCTGGGGAGTAGCGGTATCGGTACCTAGTCGTTTTCCCCGCCTCCCCCTTTCCTAATGCCGTGATGTTTCACGCCGCGCTGCATTTCTAGCGTCTCCTTCTCTCATTCCGAGTTTCTGCGCAGTGGTCTTCCGCCTCCAGTCGCAGGTTGATATTTTCACAGTGCTCGATGTGCCTGTAGTTGCCGCGATGCCTGCCCTCAAGGGAAAGTGGGCGTCGTGTTTCGCCGCTCGTTTTTCGGGGTCCTGCCGCGCTTGCCTCGGGCCCATCTTCGAAGAAGAAAAGAGGGCATAAACATCAACTTTCGGAGGTCCGCCCAGATTTCTTGGATCTGCCTCTTGCCCCCTCCATCGCATCTTCCCTGCTTCCTCATCCGCTGCCATACAGCGGCTCGAAGTTAAATCATATGACACACTGTCGCATTACCAAAGTGAGGCTGCCTGGTGTCGGATTGCCTATTCAAGACGGTTCGCGATCACCGCCAGCTCATTCAGTCCTGACTGTCGTTTTGTCATTCGCCACGTCGGGTTCGGTTTTCGATGCAGAAGAGTGAGGAACGCGGGGAGAAGTCTGGGTCGATAAGCATCAATCGGATGCTGAGGTTAGGACAAAGGCAGATGATGCCGAAGATGTGCCCTAGGCGGACCCTAAACCGCTCCAAACGGCACCAGACTAAGCCCAACACGGTCCAAATGCTGTCCAGCTTTGTGTTCCAAAGCAGTTTGCATTGACCCGGAACGATGTCCGAGTGATCTCTAGGCCAGGCGGTGTCCAGTGCTATTTTGGACATTGCATTCGGACCCCATGGGTCAAAAAGTATCCCAGCTTGGGTCTCAGAGCATGGTGTTGGGGTCGTATGTAAGCATTCGCATGATGAGCTCGGCAACTTGTCTAAATAGCCCCCATCATTTTTCCCAGCCAGGCAATCACGAAACGTCCCAAGATGTTGGAATGTACGTTGCTTCCTCCACCGTTCGGTGAAATTGGCCTCGGAAGTTGCTTATGGAGACCAGATGAGCCGATCTTGGATGCTAAGAGGGTCCGTAGAGAGTCTGCTGGTCCCGAAAGCGGTCGGACAACGATACGAAATTCGATCTCGTCTTGGACATCGCCTTGGAGCCCGTCGGGGGTTCGGAGAACGATGTTGGAGCGCAGTGGGTGGCGAAGCAGTGTCATCCGCACGTCGGCATTGCGAAGCAGTTGCCGGGGACAATGGGGGCCTCTGGGTGCACTTGGATGGCTCTCGTGAGTTTGTTGGGGGCTTCGGGAGGTTTCTGAGGGCCTCTGGGGGGCCTCTTGGAGGTCTCAGGATGGGTGATCCTGCGTATCGTGTTTTGCGGGAAGCACATCAGGACAATGTTTGATCGGATTCTGATCAGTTTGGGATTTCTTGGAGTTTTTCGGGGGCGTTGTTGAATCATGTGAGGACCCTCTCGTTGGATGTAGTCCTTAGCGCTCTCGAAGCTAGATGACGCCCTCTTAGGGTAATTCTCGGGCTTCGTAAATCCTACTGGAGCCCGCAAAAGCGATATTGCCGAAAGCATAAAGGCTCGGGTCGTTTTTCAGACATTTGGCCCCTTGGGGGGCCTCCGAGCAAGCTGGTGATCTTAGATGTTTAGTGGGCCGTGTGTTCGAGGAGTCTTGGGCCACCTTGGTGCCATTTTCGGACTTGTTTTGTCATTTCGGCGCCATCGTGGAGGCTCTAAGAACAACCCTGGAGCCAAATGGAGGACAATTTTCCTCGAAGATGGGTGCCTCACGTTGACCACCGCTATTGAGCCGATCTTGACACGAGTTCTCCATGAGTCTCTCTCCGGCGGGGTCTCCAGGAGACCTCGCGCGCGCGACAGCAACCAAGCAACAAAACAACCACACTATAAAATCGATTGATTTCCCTGACTTGGGGATCTGATCCGCCCATGGCCCGCTATCATGGGCGAGAAACTTTTCCATGTCCACGGCCTTGCGGTCTGGACTCCGCGGCCGCGGCCGCGCTGATGTTCACAGGGCGGTCTCGCACAGATGCCTTGCGCGGAACGTACCCGTGCGGTCGTTTATCAGTGGGATCGTGCCCTGGACTCCAGAGCGAGAGGGCGTGGACATGGACATGTTCGTCGCTCGTGATGCTGGCTCGGTGAACCATCGGTCATGGCCTCGCCGCCCGGCGATGGACGCAGATGGCCAGCGTGCTGTGGCAGGCCGCGTGCCTGCCGCAGGCGCGAGCGGTACGAGAACGGCGTTGACCGCCTGACGCTGAGGTTCGTGGATCCGACTCAGGAGGCTGGCTTCGCGCACACCCACAAGGCGAGGTTGTCCCTCTACATCTCATATTCGATCGCTGCGCTTGCAACCGTGGGCCTGATGACGAGCTTGACTGCTCACAGGTTCTGGGACGACGCCCAGTACCCAACACGGGAGGCCCAGGAGCTCAGCAGGTTGCAGATGCTCATCCTCACGGTCATCATCCTGTCCTTGATCCTCGCCCTCGGAATTGGGATAGTGCTTGCCAAATACAATATTGTCGGCACCCTGGGGTTGGAGCTCCTTGTTGTGTCTGCAAGCAGTTGTTTCATGGTATTGATGGTGACCATTCCGAAACACTACATCGCGCGTGTGTTCGGCCACGACGACCCAGAGGCCATATGGGGTGTGGATCTTGGTCCCACTGACGGCAGCCTGGTGCTGTACATCGATTTGGTGGTCACCGCCATGCATCTGCTGCTGCCCATCCGCTGGGTCGTGCTTGCCCCCCTGGAGGTGATCGCCATCCGGGCGACTTCAGCCGACCACCGCACCGATCCTGGCCGAGCCCCACCCTGGGCCCACGATCGGCGTCTGGGCCCTGGCCTGGCCCGCGGAGGCGCAGACACCGACCGTGGGGCCCAGGGACCCCTCCTCCTCCTTCCTCCTCCTCCTTCTCCTCCTCCTCCTCCTCCTCCTCCTCCTCCTCCTCGAGAACGGACCTCCTCCTCCTCCTCCTCCTCCTCCTCCTCCTCCTCCTCCTCCTCCTCCTGCTCCTCCTCCTGCTCCTCCTCCCCGGCTACCCAGCATCGGCGGGGCTGGCCGGCCGACGCCGCCCGAGCCGTCCTGGCCTACACCGTGCCCGCGCTGGTGCTCGGCAGCCCGGCCATGAACATGGTCATGTTCAACATTATAGGGCTCCTGGCGCTCACGCTCTTCGCGGCCATCGGGAAGCGAGCCTTCGAGAGACAGGAGCGGGCGCTTTTCGCGGGGCTCCTGTCGGAGAAGCGGATGCGGTGCCAGGCCGAGTTCCAGCTGTCCAAGGTGGACCTCGGCGAAGCCGCCCGGGCGGAGGACCTCAGCTCCGACCTCGGCCGAGCATAAATCGTAGTGATTCGTGGATCACGTGATCGCCGATCGTGTGATCGGCTCGGCTTGATCGCGCGAACGTCCGCGCTTGAGTGTGTGAAGGGTCCGTGATCGAGGCAGCACTCGTGATCGGGGCTGCGATCGGCTCGTTGATCGGGTGGTGTGATCGGCCGAGTGATCGACCAGACACCGAGGCTCCGACCGGTCCGACAAGCTGTCGCGCCCGGGGACGACCATGAGCGCTGCGGCCTTCGAGGGCAGCGAGGAGAGCGCATCTTTCGACCAGGTCCACGCTCTCGGCCAATATAAACGTTGCAAAGCAATGCGCCAAGCCTGACAGCCAACACTGGTGCAAGCAATTTCAACGGAACAGAACAAGCATCATGCAACAATCTAATACAACAGCCACTACCGAATGGCCTTCGGCCCATCCCGCCACCGCGCCTGCGTTGTGGGTATGCAGCCTATTGGATGTTCGTTGGGATCTCGTGGGAGGCCTCTCGGTGGCCTCTTGGAGGCAGTTTGGAGGCCTCTTGGGGGCGGTTTCGGGGCCTCTTGGGGCATCTTTTGGGCCTCCTGGGGGCCTCTTGGGACCTCGTAGGGGCCTCTTTGGGGCCTCTTGGGGCCTCCTGGGCGGGGCCTCTTGTGGCCTCCTGGGCGCCTATTGGGGCCTCCTGGGGGCCTCTTGGGGCGGAAGGCATGAATGTGCGCTTCGTGTTCCCTATCTTGGGCCCCTTTGGGGGCCTTCTTGAAGCCCTCTTGGGGTGTCTTTGGCGCCCCTGGGGCCGTCTTGGGGCGATTTTCGGCCTTCTTGGGGCCCTCTTGCACCGTCTTGGGAACCTCGTGGGACCCTCCTGGCCCGTCTTGGGGCCCCTGGGCCCGCGACAACACTGCCGGGAGCCCAGGGGGCACGCGGGAAGCCCCAGGGGGCACGCGGGAAGCCCCAGGAGATCTCGGATGGGGCTCGGGCCCCCGGATTGAGGAGGATCGGGAGAAGGACCTGGGGACACACATCCATTGCGTGCACACAACAAACGCTAAGGTGTGCGACTTGAATATAACCAAGCATACGACACATCGACTCAAGTACATACGCACAATGATCCAACACAACCGCACGCCACAGTCAACTTCTCTAAGCAAAGAAAAACAAAGGTCCGTGCCATCGGCCAGCGGGAGCAGTGGCTCATCGCCAGCGGCGAGGTGCAGATCCTGCCCGACAGGGTCCTCGGCGAGGGTGGCTTCGGCATCGTCGTGTCGGGGCTGTACCACAACACCGTGGTGGCGGTGAAGGCGCCGAAGCAGGACTCAGAATAGGAGGAGGAAGCTCTACCGATACCGCTGCGGTTTCCTCGTTTTTGTTTTTGTTCGGTCTCCTGAGAGGCTCTCGTCGCCACGGTTAGATTCGCCTCGACAGTTTAGCCAGACCGCACAACGGGAGAGGTCTGGAGAGTAGCGGTATCGGTACATTTCGGCCTCCCCACAGAGGAGGAATCTCATGCCGATGCCGCTGCTCGTCCTGGAGAGCCCTTGTTGCCACGGCTGGGTTCTCCTCGAAGTTCTTGACGCTTCGCGTGTCACCGTCAGCCCATCAAACAACTGTGCCCAGGCAAATTGCCTTGATCAGGGAAGCGGGGGGGGCATGCAGTGGAACAGAGAGCTGGGGAGGCTGGTCAGCCTGAGCAGAACCAAGAGGGCGGAGGACAAGGATGAGGCGGGAGGAGGAAGAGGAGGAGGAGGAGGAGGAGCAGGAGGAGGAGGAGGATGAAGAGGAGGAGGAAGGCGAGCACAAGGAACATTAGTTTGAAGGAGCACTCTCTCACACAACTTCTGGTGTACCCTAGGTGGGAGGAGGGGAAGGACGAGGGGGAGGAGGAGGAGGAGGAGGAGGAGGAGGAGGAGGAGGAGGAGGAGGAGGTGGAGGACGAGGAGGAGGCGGAGTAGGAGCAGGAGGAGGAGGAGGAGGAGGAGGAGGCGGAGTAGGAGCAGGAGGAGGAGGAGGAGGCGGAGGTGGGAATAGCATGAGGGAGAGGGGGCGGCGCCTCTCCTCCTGGTGGAGCTCTCTTGGGGGCGCTCGTGTCAGCTCCTGGTGCCGTCTTGGAGCCACTTGGGGGGCCTGTGGGGCTCTCCTTGGCCTTTCTTGAGGCCCTCTTGGGAGCCTCGGGGGCCACCTTGGAGGACATCGATCGAAGAAGGGGGGGGGTCCTTACGTAGCTCTGTCCCCCTGGAGCCCAACAAGTCGCCTCCTGGGGCCCTCTTGGAGCGTTCTTAGGGCGCTCTTGGGGCCCTCTCGGAGACCTTCGGGGCCCCTCTTGGAGCCCTCTAGGACCATCTTGGAGCTATCTTGAGGCCTCCGAGCGCCAATACAATCAAGAAGGCCAAACATGTTGATTTGCCATGTGTTTGGGAAGGGTGTTGACCTCTTGGTGACTTCCTTTGGAGGCCTCGTGATCACTTGGGGACGTTTTGGTGCGGTCCAGGCCCCTTGCAGCATGTTATTCACCATCTTGAGCCATCTTGGAGGTCATTTTGGCTTCTCGGGGGCCTTCTTGGAGCCATCCTGGGCCAAAAAAGGCTCTCCAACCACCCGCGGGGCGCCCAGGCCAGGTCCAGGGGATGGGGTAGTGGGAGGTGTCAAGGCATTTTTCCCAGACGCAAACCGTTTGGCTCACTACCACCCACCCTCCCAACACATAAGTAGTACCCGAGTCTCAGCATATTCAGCGGTCGTCTTCGGATGGTCAGCTATATTGGGAACTAACACAGGCCCCAGGTGGGCGACGCTGGGGCGAGATGCGCCACGCGTGCCAGGCGCGCCATGTGGCACCGCATGCTCCAGCCGCGCTAGGTGCACCACGTTCGGGGCACGCGCAGAGTGTGCCAGGTGCACCCGCGTACGTCGGGAAACATGTCGGTCCCCACCATACTTGTCAAACACCGGCGCACAATCGTGGCGGAGTCGCCATTATGATGTCTGGTGGGCCTGCGCACAGCAGGCAAAATTCCAGCCCCCCCGCAATCCTTGTGCAAAGCCACTGCAAAGTGATGGCAGGGTGCCTGCGCATGATCCAAATTTTGGCCGCGAAGTGCACTTTGCATTATGTGGGATGGTGGTCCTGCGCGCAGCAGGCCACATGCTGGCACCAAACCGTCCCTGCCTAAGAGAAATGAAAAGTGACCGCGGGGCTCCCGAACATGACCCAAGACATTGCTGCCGAAAAGTGCACTTTGCAGTGTTTTTGTTTACAGGGATGGCGGGGGGGGCGACCTCGTGGTCCCGGCTTGGTCGCCGGTCGGGTGGGGGACGGGGGTGTATAGTAATAAGGAGCAGTGATCTCAAGCTTCCCCAAGAGACCTCCTACTACATGAGTAGCACTCGAGTATCAGCATAAGCTGGGGCCACCATGGAAAACCATCGGGAACCAATGCAGACGCCAGCCAGGTGCGCGATGCCCGCGTGTTTTGCCGCACGTGTCAGGTGCGCCACGCGCACCAGGTGCGCCACATTGGGCATGCACTTTGTATTGTTTTTGATTACAGGGATGGTGTGGGGGGGTGTTGTTGGCATTGTACACACCAGGCAATATGCTGGCATCCCCGCCGTCCTTTTCAACAACCCATGCGAAGTGATCGCGGGGCGTCCGCGCATGATCCAGTTTTTTGTACAACATGCACTCTGTATCGTTTTGCATGGCGGAGGGGTGCCCGCATGTGGGGGAGGGGGTGAATATGAGTGAGGAACAATAATGAACCCTTCCCCGAAGAGGAAAAGTGGGAAGATGGAAGAGGAAACCTGCAAAACAACCTCCGCCTCGAGGGCTGGTGGGATTCTCGTCAGAATGTGTCCCGGGAGAGGTCTGGGAGTAGCGATATCGGTACCTTTCTGTCCCCCTGAGGACATCGCGAGGAAGGACGGCATCAACTCGTCCCTGCCCGAGCTCTGCAACGAGCTGAGGATCGGAGCTGGGCGAATCGAGACCACGGGCAGCTCAAACTCGGTCCTGGGCCCCTCCCGGGGTCTGACCATACCAGTTTCCCTGCTCGGCGTCCAGCCGTGGCGACGGCTCTGCCCCGAAGGCCAACTACTGTTGGCTCAACTGGCCCTCCTCTGATAAGGGATACGTGAGGCTTCGTGCTGCGCGCAGACAGCCACCCCCGGGCAGTCTTGGCTGGCCTCAACAGCAGGAGGCCTCATGCGAACCCCACCCCAGCACCCTACGATTCTGCAGTCGGCCCGGATCAGTAGGTCGACCTAGCCAAATCAAGGGTACCTTTGTGTCCTGTGCCTCGCGACCCGTGCCTCCTGCATTCCTGTGGCAGTGTGGCCCTCGGAAGGGTCTCGTGTCCTCTCGCGCGCCCTCTCCAATCAAGTCCGACTGCATGGGGGGAGGTGATGTTCGGGACCCCCCGAGCGAAGTTCGGGAGGAGGAGGAGGAGGAGGAGGAGGAGGAGGAGGAGGAGGAGGAGGAGGAGGAGGGGGAGGAGGAGGGGGAGGAGGAGGAGGGGTGCTGGGTAGGGTTCGCACGTGGCCTCAGAGACCGCGTCGGTCTCCACGTCCCGACCCCCGGGAGCGCGGTGCGCCCCAGCAGGGGCGCCGCCCGGGAGGCGACGCCATGGTGTTGAGACCGCCCAGGGCTTCTCGGGGGGCTCGTGGAGGCCATCCGGGACTACACATTGTTCGTTTCTAACTCTTCGAGGGTTCTTGGGTTTTTGGGGGGGGGCCAAGGTCCTCTCGATTCTGATTCTTCCATCCCGAGCCTCTTCCTGGCCGCCAGGGGGCCAGGAGCATTCGGAAGCGAACACCATTCGACATCAGCACGATCAGAAATGAACAACGCGTACCCAGGGGTGGGGGGCTGTCTGTGCGCATGCCGCAATCTAGCATAATCCATGTTGTTTCCGCTCAATCCTGGCCATTCCGATCCAATCCAGCCTGGTCCCTGGCTTCATCTGGAGTGATCCGGCTCAAGCACCCTTCAATCGGGCTCAGTAATTATCCCTTCAGCGTTCTCATGGAAACCTCCCAGAAGTGACTAAAAGAACAGAGGATCCTTCGCCGCATCCGCCACCCCAACATTGCCTTCCTGTACGGGGCGTGCATGGACGACACCCTGAGCAGGCTGCAGGGCCCGACCTGAACGGTGTTTTGGCGACCTCTCACCCCCCACCACACCACCCCAACCCAACCCGAAGGCCCGCCCAAATTTGCCCTCCATTCCCAGTGGGGGCGGGATCGGCGAACATCGAAAAAAACACCACATCTGAAGCTCGACCCCCCCCCATCCGAAATTCGGGTCTTCGGGTTTGGTGGGGTGGTCTGCTAGGTAGTCAACCTCGCGGACTGTTGTTTTTGATATCGTTCTGCATCACAGACGGAATGAAGGCACACCACGTGGAAGCGGCTTCACCAAACGACACCGGAAGACACTGTGCAGAGGGAGGAGGAGGAGGAGGAGGAGGAGGAGGAGGAGGAGGAGGAGGGAGGAGGAGGAGGAGGAGGAGGAGGAGGAGGAGGAGGAGGAGGAGGAGGGAGGGGGGGGGATGGGGGGAGGAGGGGTGAGGGGGAGGAGGGAGGAGGAGGAGGCGGAGGAGGAGGAGGAGGAGGAGGAGGAGGAGGAGGAGGAGGACCTCGTTTGGTTGGGGCCCGCTGGGATAGCGGAGTGACCGCCCCGTGACGAGTACCACCGCCCCTTCGGGCCTACGGGCCAGCGTCATGGCAGGGCGTCGGGCCGAGGCGCATTGTCCGTCCCAGGGGTACCGAGTCACGGGCCAATGGGCGAGGCGCCTCTCCCTGTAGGATGGGTAAGGAGGAGAGCAGGGGCGGGAAGGGGCAGTGAGATGGAGAGAGGGAAAAGAAGAAGAGGACGAAGAAAAGTAGAAGAAGGACAAGAGCCCTCCCCCTCCGAAAACCATCGCACCCCTCATCGCCACGTTCAGACAGCTGAGGGCGCAGAGAAGGGAGGGGGCGGACCGGACGACGACAGGGATAGGAAGGGTGGCGCGGCAGACCGTCTGCGTCGAGGGCGCGCCTAGCCCCTACCCTCCACCCCCCGCTTCATGCTGCAGCGGTTGCCGGAGGGTCGGGCTGGCAACCCAACGCCCGCCGCGGGAGCGCCTTTCCCATGCACGACTCGGCCCGCGGAGACCCAGGCCCATCCCTCGAGAGAGGTAAAGGGAGGGCGAGCAAGAGGGGAGGGAGAGGGCAGGAGAGAAGAGAGGGGCGGCTGGGGACGCCCTCAGCGCCGCCGTCCTGCCCTGCCAAGCGCTGCTGTCCTTCTCTTTTTCCTTCCAGCCGAGCCCGAGTGGCACCCCGGCCCCACTGTGCCAGCACGCCGAACCTGGCCCACGCCTGGTTCCTCCCAGCGCTGGCCCAGCCGCCGGGCGCGCCGCGCGCCCACGCACTCAGCCCGGCCCAAGCCCAGGCTCCCCAGCGGTAGGCGAGGCAGGCTGGACGGACAAAACCAAAAGGCAGCCACTTCGCGCGGAGTCGATTGGGAGGAGGACGTAGGGCCCGACCTGAGCAGGCTGCAGGGCCCGACCTGAACGGTGTTTTGGCGACCTCTCACCCCCCACCACACCACCCCAACCCAACCCGAAGGCCCGCCCAAATTTGCCCTCCATTCCCAGTGGGGGCGGGATCGGCGAACATCGAAAAAACACCACATCTGAAGCTCGACGCCCCCCCCATCCGAAATTCGGGTCTTCGGGTTTGGTGGGGTGGTCTGCTAGGTAGTCAACCTCGCGGACTGTTGTTTTTCATATCGTTCTGCATCACAGGCGGAATGAAGGCACACCGCGTGGAAGCGGCTTCACCAAACGACACCGGAAGACACTGTGCAGAGGGAGGAGGAGTAGGAGGAGTAGGAGGAGGAGGAGGAGGAGGAGGAGGAGGAGGAGGAGGAGGA
>CAUYUJ010015068.1:23221-88221 GCA_963575745.1 Prorocentrum cordatum
GAGGAGGAGGAGGAGGAGGAGGAGGAGGAGGAGGAGGAGCCCTGTGCAGGCTGTGCCTCGTGCTCGAGTTCGTGGACGGCGTGCCCCTCGGCGAGTTCGTCCGGGGCCTCCCGCGGGAGCCGCGCGGCGGGCCCGCGGAGCCGCTCGCTGGGGCCTCGGAGGCGGGAGTCCTGGCGAGCAGCCTCTCCGCGAGGTCCCGGAGGAGGAAATGGTCGGGAAACGAACTCTATACACCGACGCTTTTTCCGACCCTGCGCTGAAATTCGCACAGGAACACGGATCCTGGTGTACACGGGATCCTGGTGTATACATTTTCGCTGCTTCTCTTGGAAAACGTGGCAAAGTATACACCACACCACTTCGACGTCGTCCCCGACCCTCAAAAATTCGTTGGATTGATGAAAAAAACAACCCGCCACTCGTAATGTGTCTGTTCCAGTTGCCGAAATGGCACTGATCTTCTACGACGAACCCTCAGACCGAAACACGAACGAGGGGCAGCTGCGGAGCGCAGCAAGGCACGCTGAAAAGATTGTGTCAGGCGCAGCGGCCCGACCTGATGGCCTCAACTGCCGTGGACCGCAGCTTTCTCTGGAATGGTTTCGCAGAGGGGCAGTCGACGAAATGGCTACTACCCCTTCCCGATGCTGCTGCCCCTTCCCTCGAGATCGCGGCCAGGGACTCGGAGGAGGAGCATGTTTTCGCCGGTTTTCCATCCCCGGGATGCGCCCCAGCAGCTGCGCCTCGCCGAGAGCGTTCTGGGGCTGCCTGGATCGTCCCGAACGGCCGCCGGAGACCCCGGTTATGACTCGACAACCAGACGGCTCGATTGGTCGGAGGAGGAAAGGGTACCGATACCGCTACCCTTGCTTCATTTTCGCGTCTGTGGGCCTCCTGACATACCAAGGTGGAAAGTTCAATGAATGCTGAATGACGCCATATACGGTTGAGGACGTATGGTGCACATCCGTTGGTTGCGATAGGCCTATGGTGCCCGCCTTGGTGTTTGAAATGGCTATGGTGCCTTTTCGGTGCCCACCCCGTCCCGCCCACAGGGACTCCGCACCCCCCCCCCCTGTGGTGGGGAGATTGGTGGGCGGGCTGCCCCCCCCCTGGCGTCGCACGTGCTACGACAGGGGTGATGGGGATTTTGGAGAAGGTGACCCCTCACTCGAGTCATCCCTCCCACGTGGCTCAACGTTCCCACCCTCGAGTCATAGTCTCAATCGTGTTGGTATGCTCCATGGCGCCGTCGTGCTGCCGCCCCAGTCGTGATGGTAATGCTCGCACTGCTACGCGCACTCGTGCTGTACAGCGCCGCGCTGCGAGCCCCAACCGTTCTGGCGACAGTGGTAACAATGGTGATGCTGATTCCATCTCGTGGTGCAGTTTGCACCCGCGCTGCTCAACGACGCAATACTGGCCCAAGCCGTGCTTGTCACAGTGGCCCCGGTTCTCCAGGTCGCCGTGTTGTTGCTGATTCGGTCGAAGCCAAGGAGTTACACGAATCCCTCCCATCCGCGCTCGCCCCACATGTCGTCGGTGGAAGCCACATGGTGGTCTCCAGTGCGGTTGGGTGACATCGCCCTGTGGTGACATTGCCTTGTGGTGGCTGGCCAGAACTCACCCTGGGAGAGGTCGGGGGAGTAGTGGTATGGGTACCCCTTGGTCTCCCCAAGGTCCCTGATCGTCTTCGACATCCTGAACGTGCTGCGATACCTACACTCGCGGCAGCCCGTCGTCGTCCACGCCGATCTGAAGGACTCCAACGTCTTCGTGGAGGAGCGGCGCAAGAGGAGCGGGCGGACCTACCACGCGAAGGTGCTCGACTTTGGCCTCTCGCGGGTCCTCACCCGGAGGGCCAAGCCTCTCGGCGGCACGCTGCGGTGGAGCTGGCCCCTGGCCGCTCTGTGATCATGTCGACACTGGCGGAGGAGGAGGCGGAGGAGGAGGAGGAGCAGGAGAGGGGGAGGAAGGACGAGGAGGATCCAGATGCCCCGACATCGTGATTTTGGACAGCGCGGACTCCTGGAGGTCTCGACCCAATTCCCTGGCACCACCTTTTCATCTTGAGCCGTTTTTTGACGGTCCCGGGGCCTGGCGAGGGCCTCCAGAGGCAGGAAATCGGAAGATCCGCCGTCTCGGGGAGTTGCAACACCGTAAGACTTTACCGGAGCCATGGACCCTTCTTTCTCTGGTGCATTTTTCGAGCCGGATCGATCCGTGAAGGTATGGGGGCCCCGAAACTGGGAAAATCCTATTTTTTTTCGTTTGTGGTTCACTACGCGAGGGTTCTGGGGATGGGGCGCGAGCAGGTGGATGGCGCCAGAGTTGTTCTCGCGCGTGCCCCCCGACGCGGCCGCGGACTGCTACTCCTTCGGCCTGCTGGCGTACTTCATCGCGACGGGGAGCGTGCCTTTTCAGGGCTGGCGACCCGAGCACGTGCACAAGCGGCTGAGGCGCGTTTCTTTTTTGTCCGGCAGACATCCAGGGTTGTTAGATTTGCAGAGATTGAGTAGAGGGCTTGTTTTGAGGTTTTTTTTTTTTTTTTTTTTTTTTTTTTTATCTGTTGTGAGGGTTGTTAGAAGTTGTTTTTTATTTATTATCCAGAAGACCAGAGTTTTGTTTTGTTTTGAGGGTTGTTAGATTTGCAGTAGAGGGCTCCCGTCCCGCCTCGCACACCCTGCACACACATACCGCGGCTGCCGGGCCCCAGGAGTGCCGCTGTTCCCCGGGTAGCACGCTTCGAACCCCTCGGCGAAGGGCGGAAGCATGCCGCGGCCGCCAGGGCTCCAGGGTGCCGGTGCTCCCTGGGCATCCCGCCTCGCTCTCTCTGGTGGGGAGCACTCGAGCCAACATAATGCTTTGTTGCTTGTCTCGGTGAAAGAAGAGCAGCTGCTGTCAGGAACTTTTGGATAGCGTGTCGCTCCGCCAGTTCTGGCCCACCACGCCACGACGCGACACGCTATTCACTTCACTGTTCCCAGGCGTCCACGTGCCAGGCCATCTTGAGCGTCTTGGAGGCCTCTTGGCCCATCTTGGGGCTCTCTTGGGGCCGCCTTGGGGGCCTCTTGGGCCGTTCTGGGGCCATGTTGGAGGCCTCTTCGGCGATCTGTGGTGGCTCTTGGGCCGTCTCGGGCCGTCGGAAGGCCGAAAAAAGCAAATGCCACAATCCTTCAAAGACTCATTGGAAATCAATGATTCTGGCCTTTTCGGGCCTTCCTGGAGGCCCTCTTGGAGGCCTCTTGGGCCGTCTTGGGCAATCTTGGGGCCATCTTCGGCCGTCTTGGTGGGCTCGTCTGATGCCGTCGGAAGCCGTGTGGGGGGCCTCTCTGGGCCGACTTGGGGCTTGCTTGGAATGCTCCAGGGCCGTCTTAGAGGCCATCTTGGGCGTCTTGGAGACCTCTTGGCCCATCTTGGGGCCCTCTTGGGGCCGCTTTGGGGGCCTCTTGGGCCGTTCTGGGGCCATGTTGGAGGCCTCTTCGGCGATCTGTGGTGGCTCTTGGGCCGTCTCGGGCCGTCGGAAGGCCGCACAAAAGCAAATGCCACAATCCTTCAAAAACTCATTGGAAATCAATGATTCTGGCCTTTTCGGGCCTTTCTGGAGGCCCTCTTGGAGGCCTCTTGGGCCGTCTTGGGCTAGCCTAGAGCCAACTTCGGCTATCTTGGTGGGCTCCTGGCCCGTCTGACGCCGTCGGAAGCCGTTTGGGGGGCCTCTCTGGGCCGACTTGGGGCCTTCTTGGGGTGCTCCAGGGCCGTCTTAGAGGCCGTCTTGGGCGTCTTGGAGGCCTCTTGGCCCATCTTGGGGCTCTCTTGGGGCCGTCTTGGGGGCCTCTTGGGCCGTCAAGGATCCCTCTTGGAGGCCTCTTGGGCGATCTTGGGGCGATCTTGATGGCCTTATGGGTCGTCTTGATCCGTCGGAATGCCGAGAAGATGCAAATTCCAACATCCCGGAAAATTCATGATTCTGGCATTTTCGGGCCTTCCTGGAGGACCTCTTGGAGGACTCTTCGGCCGTCTTGGAGGCATCTTCGAGGCTTCCTGGGCAAACTTGGGGTTATCTTGGACTTTCTGAGGCCGTCTTGGAGGCCGTCTTGGACCATCTTCGGCGGACTTGGAGGCCATCTTGGACCATCTTGGAGGCCATCTTGGGCCAAAACATGGCCATCTTGGAGGCCACCTGGAGCCGTCTTGAAGGATTTTTTGGGGAATTGAGCTCCGTGGCAATCCTCCCGGGACCCTGGCGGGATGGGCCGAAGACCCAGGGGGAGTTCTTTTAGAAAAAGCACCAAACCAAAAACCGAAAGGATTCAGCACGCCAGGCACCCCTTTGATTAAAGGGGGCGGCTGAAACATACACACATATACATATATATATATATATAGAGGTGATATAAATAAGCCGTTCTATAGTATATAGCATATAAATATGTGATATGTATGTGCGTGTATACATATACACATTTATAAACAAAGATAGTGGCCGTCGGCCCATCCCGCCACCGTGCTTGGGTTGTGGGTCTGAAGCCTACTGGATGTTCGTTGGGATCTCGTGGGAGGACTCTTGGAAGCCTCTTAGAGGCAGTTTGGACGTCTATTGGGAGCTTTTTGGGGGCCTCTTCTTTTGGGCCTCTTGCGGGCCTCTTGGGGCCTCCGGAACAGGGAACCCGGGAACCTGGTCGCCTACCGAAATCGGGCCGGAACTTCCGCTAAATCTTCCACCCTCCGCTAGGAACCCTTCAGTGCAAACACTGATTGCGGAAATACTTATCAGCTTGACTGTGTTTTCCCTGGTCGCATGTAGCATATGATAGATTTGAACATGTGCATGCACATACGCACATATTCCCCAATCAGGGCTTGCCTCTGTAGGGGTCCAAGCGGATTCATATTGTTAGGTGAGGTGTGCCGCCGATTTCGGCGGCGGGCCCAGGTGCCCGGGTGCCCGGGGGTGCCCGGGTGCCCGGGTGCCTGGGTGCCCCAGGGTGCCCGGAGGTGCCGGGGGGTGCCCGCGGATGTGCTTTGGGGTGCCCGGGTGCCAGGGTGCTCTAGCCCTATAGCCTATAGCCCTAATAGCCTTATTCTAACCCAATAGCCATATAGCCCTATAGCCTCATAGTTTATAGCCCTATAACCCTCTAGCCACATAGCCCATAGCCCATAGCCCTATAGCCATATAGCCCTATAGCCTTATAGCCCCATCTCCTTCTAGCCCTATAGCCCTATAGCTCTATAGCCCCATAGCCCTATAGCCCTAAAAGGATTATGAATTGTTTTTCTTTGGTATCGTGGCTTCTCTAGTTCCGTGTGCACATGAATGTAGAATAGGCCCGTGGTGTCCCGTGGTTAGATCGTGATATTGCTAGCGGGGACAACAGTGAGGTCGATAGTGAAATCGATCGTGAGTTCGATCGTGAGATGGATAGTGATACCAATCGCGTGATCGATCGAGCAGGAGGACGATAGTACGTCGAGACCGATGGTGAAGTCTACTGAGTGAGATCGATAGTGAAATCGATCGTGAGGCCTCTTCGGCGATCTTGGGGCGATCTCTGGGGGCTCCTGGGCCGTCTCGGGCCGTCGGAAGGCCGCACAAAAGCAAATGCCACAATCCTTCAAAAACTCATTGGAAATCAATGATTCTGGCCTTTTCGGGCCTTTCTGGAGGCCCTCTTGGAGGCCTCTTGGGCCGTCTTGGGCTAGCCTAGAGCCAACTTCGGCTATCTTGGTGGGCTCCTGGCCCGTCTGACGCCGTCGGAAGCCGTTTGGGGGGCCTCTCTGGGCCGACTTGGGGCCTTCTTGGGGTGCTCCAGGGCCGTCTTAGAGGCCGTCTTGGGCGTCTTGGAGGCCTCTTGGCCCATCTTGGGGCTCTCTTGGGGCCGTCTTGGGGGCCTCTTGGGCCGTCAAGGATCCCTCTTGGAGGCCTCTTGGGCGATCTTGGGGCGATCTTGATGGCCTTATGGGTCGTCTTGATCCGTCGGAATGCCGAGAAGATGCAAATTCCAACATCCCGGAAAATTCATGATTCTGGCATTTTCGGGCCTTCCTGGAGGACCTCTTGGAGGACTCTTCGGCCGTCTTGGAGGCATCTTCGAGGCTTCCTGGGCAAACTTGGGGTTATCTTGGACTTTCTGAGGCCGTCTTGGAGGCCGTCTTGGACCATCTTCGGCGGACTTGGAGGCCATCTTGGACCATCTTGGAGGCCATCTTGGGCCAAAACATGGCCATCTTGGAGGCCATCTGGAGCCGTCTTGAAGGATGTTTTGGGGAATTGAGCTCCGTGGCAATCCTCCCGGGACCCCGGCGGGATGGGCCGAAGACCCAGGGGGAGTTCTTTTAGAAAAAGCACCAAACCAAAAACCGAAAGGATTCAGCACGCCAGGCACCCCTTTGATTAAAGGGGGCGGCTGAAACATACACATATATATATATACATATATATATACACACATATTTATATATAGGTGATATAAATAAGCCGTTCTATAGTATATAGCATATATAAAAATGTGATATGTATGTGCGTGTATACATATACACATTTATAAACAAAAATAGTGGCCTTCGGCCCATCCCGCCACCGTGCTTGGGTTGTGGGTATGAAGCCTATTGGATGTTCGTTGGGATCTCGTGGGAGGACTCTTGGAAGCCTCTTAGAGGCAGTTTGGACGTCTATTGGGGGCTTTTTGGGGGCCTCTTCTTTTGGGCCTCTTGCGGGCCTCTTGGGGCCTCCGGAACAGGGAACCCGGGAACCTGGTCGCCTACCGAAATCGGGCCGGAACTTCCGCTAAATCTCCCACCCTCCGCTAGGAACCCTTCAGTGCAAACACTGATTGCGGAAATGCTTATCAGCTTGACTGTGTTTTCCCTGGTCGCATGTAGCATATGATAGATTTGAACATGTGCATGCACATACGCACATATTCCCCAATCAGGGCTTGCCTCTGTAGGGGTCCAAGCGGATTCATATTGTTAGGTGAGGTGTGCCGCCGATTTCGGCGGCGGGCCCAGGTGCCCGGGTGCCCGGGGGTGCCCGGGGGTGCCCGGGTGCCCGGGTGCCTGGGTGCCCCAGGGTGCCCGGAGGTGCCGGGGGGTGCCCGCGGATGTGCTTTGGGGTGCCCGGGTGCCAGGGTGCTCTAGCCCTATAGCCTATAGCCCTAATAGCCTTATTATAACCCAATAGCCATATAGCCCTATAGCCTCATAGTTTATAGCCCTATAACCCTATAGCCACATAGCCCATAGCCCATAGCCCTATAGCCATATAGCCCTATAGCCTTATAGCCCCATCTCCTTCTAGCCCTATAGCCCTATAGCTCTATAGCCCCATAGCCCTCTAGCCCTAAAAGGATTATGATTTGTTTTTCTTTGGTATCGTGGCTTCTCTAGTTCCGTGTGCACATATTAATGTAGAATAGGCCCGTGGTGTCCCGTGGTTGGATCGTGATATTGCTAGCGGGGACAACAGTGAGGTCGATAGTGAAATCGATCGTGAGTTCGATCGTGAGATGGATAGTGATACCAATCGCGTGATCGATCGAGCAGGAGGACGATAGTACGTCGAGACCGATGGTGAAGTCTATTGAGTGAAATCGATAGTGAAATCGATCGTGAGACCAATCGTGCGATCTATAGGGACATCGATTGTGACACCGATAGTGAGATCAATGGTGCGATCAATAGTGAGATCGGTAGTGGGATCGATAAAGAGGTCGATCGTGATACCGATAGTGAGGTCGAGGAAGTGAGATCCATAGTGACCGATAGGGAGGTCGATGAAGTGAGATCGATAGGAGATCGATAGTGAGATCCATAGTGAGATCGATAGGAGATCGATAGTGAGATGGATTGGAAGATCGATGATGGAATCGATCGTGAGATCGATTGAATGAGATGGATACTGAGATCGATCATGAGATCGATAGTGAGTTCGATCGTGGCATCGATAAAGGGATCGATAGGGAGGTCGACCGGGAACCTGGGAACCTGGGAGCACCCCGCCGCCCACCGAAACCGAACCCGGAACCGGGAGCCCGGGAACCCGGCCGTTTACCAGCATCGGCCCAGAAATTTCCCCTAATCTTCCCACCTCCGCTAGGACCCCTTCCGTTATATATATATATGTATATATATATATATGTGTACATATATATATATATATATATATATATATATATATATGTATGTGCACTTGCCCGAAGAGGGGCGGAAGAGAAACAGCAGGTAACACATAACAGCTATATACGTGTTCGATGTGATACACATGTGTATTCCGCTTCAAGAACAGCGGCCGAGGCGCAATCAGCCGCCCAGCCTGACGTGGCCCACGGCCGCCGACGAGCTCGCGCTGGCCTGCCGGCCGCTGGTGGAGCAGTGCATCCAGCCGAGGCCCGCCTTGCGGCCCACGGCGCAGCAGGCCTCGCTGCTCGAGGGGGGGGGGGGGGGGCAGCCTCCCCCCTGGCCCAACGTGCCTCCAGGATTGGGGATTGTTCTCAGTCGGGCCTGTCCCTCTGCAGGAGGAGTATGCAACAATAGTAAACAGATCGTATGTCCCTTTCCACCATTTTTGACTATTTGGGGGCATTTGTTTTGTACGTTGTACCTTCCGTCCAAAATCCGCCTGTAGGAGGACATGCCCGACCTAAGGATTGTTTTTTGCCCTCTGGCGCGTGACGGTCGCGCGCACATGGTCGGCGCCTGTCCACAAGGAGTGCCCCCAGGGCCCAAGGTACCCCCCAAGGATTCCCAGGTGCCCCCCCCCCGTATCCGAAGAGTGTTTTGTCCCAAATGTTTTTTGTTTCCTGCCGGCTTCCAGGGGCCGGTTTTGGGGGCTCAAGGCCACCAAACGTGGATCCGGGGCGGACAAAATACCCCCAAAGAGGCGGCCGAGCCCTCCGGGGCCGCGGAGGAAAAACAATCGCGCGCCAGGGCTGAAGCCAAACGGTGTTTTGGCAATCTTTCGGACCGTTGTTGCTTTTGTGTCGTTTTGCAGCAGAGGTGAATGAAGACAGAACGAGGGAGAAACGACAACAAAACGAAGCTTGAGAACCAAGCCGTCCAGCTCGAGCCTTGCCGCGCACAGATGTCCTGGGATGTCTGGGCCCACAGCTCCCCGCACAAGGCCCGGAGGGCCCCGGGGCCCCAGAAGTCGTGCGAAGAGCCGGGACTGCTCCTTGGGCCAGGGGCACCCTGGGCAGCCCCCGAAGGTCAGCGACGAGCTGTCCGCGGCGCTATGCGGCATCGTCAGCGGGGCGACGGGGGCGGTGGCCGAGCAGCCGGGCACGGGCAGCGCAGGCAGCGGCAGCAGGAATCGGGCAGAAATGCCAGGGGGGTGCCGCAGCGCCCCACTTGGAAGTGGGCGATCGAGCAGATCTTCCCGTCGTCGTCGTCCTCGTCGTCGTCGCCGTCGAGGCCTCCAGGCCGCAGCCAGCGACCCAGGCGAGAAAGCTCGGTGTTCTGATCTGCCCATGCCCAATTTGTTGTCCGACCGCTTGGTGTCAACGGTAGAACGCCCAACCCGACAAGTCGATTGAGGACTGATGCGCCGGTTCGTTGGACATCGGCATTCGCAGTGCGTCGGTGCAGCCGCCTGTCGGGTTTCGCAAACCCGCGTGTGTTCTGCCGGATACGTTCGGTTATTTGTGTTTACGTCGGTGAGTCATACCCATCCAGGGTGCGCTCGGAATGCGGTGCCGCGCGCACCCGTGGAGTCCCCCTCGCCGCTCACCAAAAAGCCGTTTTGCTACATGCGCTCCTGTCGGTCTTCGAACGAGCGGACCAAGAACGGTACTAAATATTTCGACGCGGAGATCCCCACAGGTGCATCTCAGTTCCTGGTGCGTCCCGCTATGAGTGTCTGGCCGTGAGCGTATGGGTGTGAGAACGAGTCCGAGTGGACCACGAGCGCAGCGGCGGCTACGATGAGGGACAGCGACGACGACAACTCACAGACAGACAGGCGGTGAGCAGGCACCCTCCCCTCTCCTTCCTCTTCTTCCTTGTCCTACCCCCTCCTCTTCTCTTCCTCCCTCCTCCCGTCTCCCTCTTTCTGCGTCCTCCTACGTCCTCCGTCCTCCCTCCTCCGTCCTGGCGGCCGTCGTCCTCCCCACATCGAAGTGGCCATGGGGCTCTGACTGGACATGGGCCGGAGGTGCTACACCGAGCGCCTCGCTCGATACATCCCCACGATCTGGCCTCCTGGGGTGCCAAAGCCAGCGCCTCGCTCGAGAGATCCTGACAATCTGTTCTGAAAACAGAGGAGTCCCAGCCATGAGACAAGCACCTCGCTCGAGACGTCCTCACAAGCTGCTCTGACATCAGAGACGTCCAAGCCGCCAGACAGGCGAACGGCTTGAGACAGCCCCGCAATCTCGCCGCGAACGGGCGAGCGTCGTAACCCTTGGCGGCTCTTCCTGGGGGCACCCAAGTGCCACGCCTGCTATATCGCGGCGACCACGCGGTCTCAAGCTGATGCCAGTGCCTCGTTGGATACATCCTCACACTCTGCTCTGAAAGCAGGAAAACTGAAGCCACAACGCGGGCAAACCGCCTGAGACATCTCCGCAATCTGGCCGCGAACTGGCAAGTGCCATATCCCTCGGCGGTTCCTCCCGGGGGGGGCCCAAGAGCCACGCCTGCTAGATCGCGGTGACCACGGGGCTCTCAACAGAGAGCGTATGCGTGAGGGCTCCCTCTTGACGTGCTGCGGCCAGCGCCTTGCTCGAGACATTCTCACGATCTGACCTGACATCAGAGATGTCCAAGCCACCAAGCAGGCAAACAGCCTGAGACACCTCTACAGTCTGGCCGCGAACCGGGGAGTGTCATACCCACTAGCGGTTCTTCTTTTGGGGCGCCCAAGTGCCACGACTGCGATGTCGCGGTGAACACGGGGCTCTCAACAAAGGGTGAGTGAGTGAGGGCTCTTTCTTGCGCGTTAAAAACAGCGCCTCGCTTGAGACAAGCTCACAACCTGCTTTGACACCAGGAGAGTCCAGATCGATTCCCCAGGATCTGCCCGCCGACGGGAAAGCGTCCTGCGCCCTGGCGGCCCCTCCTTGGGGGGCCCGGGAGCCACGCCTTGGATATCGCGGTGGCCACGCGGCTCTCAGCAGAGTGCGTGAGAGGGGGCTCCCCCTCAGCGTGCTGACGCCCGTGCCTCGCTCAAGGCATCCTCACGAACTGCTCTTGACATTGGAAGGAAAGCCCGAGCCACCAAACCGGCAAACCGCCTGCGACACCCCCACGGTCTGGCCGCGAACCGGAAGGCGTGATACCAGCTGGCGGACCCTGCCTGGGGCGCCCAACGGGCACGCCTGCTATATCGCGGTGGCCACGCCAACAGAGAGTGTGTGAGTGAGGTTTCCTGTGCAAGCTCTTCGGCACCGCCTGCACCCCGCGCCCTCCGGCCGCCTGAGGCCCCGCCCGCCCGCGACCTGTCTCCCCAATTAGTGCTTTGCGCGCCCCGCCTAGCTCTTAAACGGAAGAGGCCCGCTCTCGACCCGCAGACCAAAAAGTGAGTGTGTGAGTGAGGGCTCCCTCATGGCGTGCTGACGCCAGCGCCTCGCTCGAGACATCCGCACACTCTGCCCTGCACACAGGAAGGTCGCAGCCACCAAACAGGCACACGACCGAAGACATCCCCACAATCTGACCGCGAACGGGCAATTGTCGTATCCCCCGGCGGAATGTCCTTGTGGTGCCCAGTTTGCACGCCTGCTATATCGCGGTGACCACGGTCCCGGGGCTCTCAACAGAGTGTGAGTGAGGGCTCTATCTTGGCGCGTTGAAGCCAGCGCCTCGCTCGAAACATCCTCACCATCTGCCCTGAAAGCAGAGAAGTCCAAACCATCAACCAGGCCCACCGTTTGAGATATCCCCACAATCTGACCGCGAACGGGCATGTGTCGTACCCCCTGGCGGTTCCTCGGGTTGCCCGCGTGCCACGCCTGCTATATCGCGGTGGCCACGGGGCTCTCAAGCTGAAACCAGCGCCTCGCTGGAACAACTCAAGCCACCAAACAGGCAAACCGCTTGAGACATCCCCACAATCTGGCCCCGAACGGGCAAGTGCCATATCCCTCGGCGGTTCCTCCGTGGGGTGCGCAGGTGCCACGCCTGTTATACTGCGGCGATCACGCGACTCTCATCACAGAGTGTGTGTGTGGTACTAAGCCAGCGTCTCGCTCGAAACATCCTCACCATCTGCCCTGAAAGCAGAGAAGTCCAAGGCATAAACAGGCCAGCCGCCGGAGACATCCTCACAGTCTGGACCGCGAACGGGCAAGTGTCATTATCCCATGGCGGCTCTTCCGTGGGGAGCCCAAGGGCCACGCCTGCTACATCGGGGTTGCCACGGGGCCTTCAACAGAGAGTGTGTGCGTGAGTCCGAGTGTGAGTGAGTCTGAGTGTGGTTTTTGGTGGTGATTGTGTGTTTGAGTGCCAGTATGACCAAGCTGGATCTGATCGCGTCTGAGTGCGAGCGTGTCCGAGTGTGAGTGAGTCTGAGTATGAGGTGGTCTGAGTATAAGTCAATATGGATGTGCTTTCATGGGTGATGACTTCGGCTACGCTGAAGATGAAAGTGCACGAACGCGAGTATGAGTGTAACTTCGGGCATGCGTGACCTGAGAAAGGGAAGGGAGGCGGAGGCAGAACAGTACTAACAAGAACCCCAGATTTCGGATATGTGGAATGCGCTGTTCCGCTGTCGGGGACGACAGACCCGAGGTGGTTGGACAGTTTATACCCCGACGTGCCACCATAGGGGTATGAATTTTCCAGTCGCCCTGGGGCAGGCGTCCCCCACGGCGGACAAGTTTATGTATATTGTTTTTGCCCGCTACACGAAGGAAGTCGTCCGGCGACACCGGGACCACGGCCGAGGACGCCTCGGTTGGCAACGAGTTTCAGGAGTTCAAGGGCCTGGTGGAGGTGAGGCAGGCAGGTGGCGTCAGCGTTGGCTCACTGGTGCCCCGCATGGGCTCCAGGGACCTGCCACCAGTGCAGGAGCACGAGGTCAGAGGAGCAAAAATGTCATGACAATGATGTACGCTCCAGGATCTCCTGGGCTCTGCAGATGTCATATTTTTTCGCACGGGTTGCAGAAACGAGGGACATCCGATTTCAGAAATCCTGGAAAATCTAAGCCAATCCTATCCTGACCTCATTCCCGCCCAATGAGGTCTTGCAGACAGGAGAATCTACAGGCGGCGCCGCCGCGCCGCCGTCCACGGTGTGCACGGAAGTTCCTGGGAGCGCAAGGGCGCGGATGACCCACCCCGAATACGAGCCGACGCCGATGAGCACGCAGACGCTCACGCTGTCCTACCTGCTGCTGCAGTGGAACGTCTCGACGTCGGGGAGCGCCTGCTGCTGGCTGCACGGCGCTCTGCCCTCACTGGACAGGGTGCGGGAGGAGCTTAGCAAGAGGCCCTGCAGCGCGCGGCATGACAGCATGTTCTGCGGTCAGTGCAGCAACTGTGGCCTGCTCACGATGGAGGGCGGGTCCTCTTGGGAAAGGGCCAGGGTCAATCCGTTTTGTTTCATCCGATTCGAGAGGGGATGGAAGCCGATCCTATTTTTGTTTTAATCCGCATCCCGAGAGGTCACGACTGCTTCCCTGCGGGTAGCTTCTTCCTTCTCGGATCCATGTTTGACAGCCCCCAGGCCCGAGAACGGACCCACAGAGGCCCGAATCGAGGAGAGGCGCTGAATTTGAGAAAGTCATGCCGTCGGAGATCGAGGGCTGCGCACGAGCGGCCCCCAGGGGTACCCATCGGTCGTTGAACGTAGGTCTTTTGGGGCTCCCATGTTCCAATCTACTTTAAGCGCCCTCCTACTTCAAAAATCGAGCGGCTTCACCTTTCCCGTCCTCCCCAGGGAGCGGATGGAGCCGAATCTACTTTCAACGCCTCGACCTTCTTCTTCCGAACGATGGGTAGCCCAGGGGGACCGGCTGGCGAGCCTCAGGAGGCTCTCCAATAGGGTAGCCCAAGTTCGTAGAGGGGGGGTCATCCCAGGCCCAGCTGTAAACCCACGTCTCCTGCGTACACGGGCCGTTTTGAGCGATGCTCCTCCAACCCCACCTCCGCCCCTGCCCAACCCTTTTGCGCCCCCCTGGCATACGCGCGAGGCCGAATCCTGGCTCCTACCCTGCCCTCGCCACGAGGAGGGCGAGCTCTCCTGCGAGTTCTGCAGGTGCCCGGAGGCCACGGGCAGCGTGCTCGGCCTCGCGAGCTCGGGCAGCACGCTCGCGGTCTGAGCCGGCCTCCTTCCCTTTCGCCCTCCAGAGGCGCTCTTCAGGCCTTTGATCGGTCGGGCGAGGATCGGACGAGGATAAAGTCGCTCTTCCTGGAACGCTTTCAGAGCGTTCCGGAACGCTCTGAGAAGGCCGCGGCGCCCGAGACATCCCCCAGAGCCGCCAGATTTCAGAGATCCTCGATTTCCGAATTTGTCCTCGTCCTGGCTTCGACTTGAATCGGGGAGGCGTAAGGCTGCTCCGCCCAGCAAAAATTCTTAAGAAAAAGCAGCAAGGTTCATGGACTCCGGATTCCGTTTTTAGAGAATCAAGAGGTTGGACGGGACCCTCGGCGTTGTCTCTGAGCTTTCTTTTTTGTATGGTTTTCTTGTGTCTGAATCTGGACTGCTGTCTAAGGAAACGCTCCGAGTGAAGTCAATTTTCCTAGCCTCTGACATGTTCTCGACTCAAAAAAGGGGTGCATCATCACAGGATCAAGGAGGGGCAAACTGAAACGTACAGTCTGTCTTCCGTCGGATCTGATCTCTGTTGGCACGGGCGCGACAGAATCTGCGACGAGGCGGCTTGCGCTCAGGTAGCCGAAGTTCCCGCGTCTGCTCGTCCGTCGCCTTCGGTTTTTCACCGGGCCGTTTCGCCGGGCACCGCGGCGTTTCGGAGTGTCGTCGTCTATGTTGGGGATCGTTCCTTCCTGGCGCATCGTGTACCATATCCCGTCACTTCTCCCCCGCCCCTCCTGCTCGTATACGTCCCCCCGCTGGCAACTCGTTCCTCCTCCTCGTCCTCCTTGTCTGGCTTCCCCCTGATTGGCCTGGTTGGTCCAGCGGGCCGAGCAGTCTCTCCGGTCCTGTTGATTTCGGCCAGCTTTGAGTGGGTGGGAGGGCTGGGTGGCCTCTGCCCCTGCTGGTCGGGCTGGCGCGACGGGTTCCGGCTGCTTTCCTCAGCTCGGGGGCGGAAAAGAGGGGGGTGATGACTGGGGGGGGTGGATATCATGGCGCGGGCCATGATATATCCCCAGATCTCATGGCGCCTCTTCTTGTTTCATTACGTCCCTGGCCCTCCCGCTGGACCGCGCACATGCCGCCGGCCATGATTTGCACCCCCCCCCTCTTGGACACCCCCCTCTTGGCCACTCCCGGTCAGCCTGGCTGGTTGAGTGCTCTTGGCCCAGACGGTCGGGCTGCGACGGCTGGCTGTGCCCGCGAGGACTTCCAGGCGGGCTTACCTGGCTCGCCCCCCCCTGGCGGACTGGACCGCGGTCGCCTGGGTCATTGTCCACTCGAGGCACGTCCCAGCAGCGACGCTCAGACCCAAGAAATTTCAGCGTCCCCGGACTGGCGATTCAACCTGAGAAAGGGCTACTCTCAAATTGAAAAAGGGAATCCAATTTGAAAAAGGCCAAAAATTTCAAGTCCCCCGCACATCATCAAACAGGACAAGGTGGTTTTGAAAAAGGAGCGATTCGAAATAGAAAATCGAAAGATTTCAAGAGAGACGCCGCCGATTTCAAATTGAAGCGCGGGCCCGTGGTGGCCCCATTTTGCGGGGACTGTATGAGGGCATCGGGCTTCAGCTCCTTCCGCGACCACAGGAGACGTTGTGCCCTCGTGGTGCTCGGGAGAGGAAATGCCGTGCTCTGCGCGGGCTTGATGCCGACGCATAACACGTCAGCAGACCAGCTCGCGGACATTGGATTAACCCTCGCAGCAGCACGCATTGCAGCACGTTTCTGCTGGAGCGCGGACTACTCCATGCTAAATCCTTGGCTCTGGCGTCCACTAAGTGCGACGCGGCCCCCAGCGCGGATCCATCTGGCAGGGAGCCCCCTGCAAGATCGCTCTCGTTGGTCGCCACCATGCATCGATCGATGCGGCCGCCCATCCCGCTGCAAACCGACCATGGACTTTGCGCATCGGTTCAACGCCCCGGCCGTCTCTGAGCAAAGGGCCACCGAGGAAGTTCGTGCGCTCTGGCGGATCAGGCACTGGTGCCAAGTGCTGGGCAGTAGCGTAGCCCTCGGCTGCTGCTCCACCTGCGAAGCAACACCAAGGAACGCCCCAGCGCTGCAGTGACATCACTACGCCGCCCTGGCGACGCCGAGGGGCACTGACACATCCGAGGGTATCGCGCACGAGGCGTTCGGTTTGCTGCGAACCTTTCTGGCTCCTCGGGGCCCACGAGAGGAGGTCCCCGCCTCCATCTGGACCTCCCTCCTCTGGGAAACATCCGTGTAGGAGCGATGCGGCAAACCTTGGAGGCCTCGCGCGGCCTGCAGTAGCTGTATGAGCCAGTCCACGCGCCCGCCCCGTCAGCTTCGGGAAGGTTCGCGCGGCGGTTCTCCTAAGTGAGTCCGGCGTGAATTCGACGCAGATCCGGCGCACATCCGACGGGAGCCCGACGCAAACCCGACGCGGAGCCAACGTACACTGGGTCTCAAGTCGCTACGCGAGGCCTCCCGGATGTTTCTCATATATGCTTGCTTTGGCTTGCTGGAACTGCCCCTGGGCGCCAGGGGAAAAACGGATGCCGACACGGCTGCGGCTGGACTCCATTCAAAATTCATGACGCTTCGCGTACGAGGTAGGGGGAGATGAAAATCTTCCCCCAACGGGGAAAGGTTTTACATTCAAACTCCTTAACCACTTGCGCCCAACGGGCTGGTGGAATTCCAGTCCAAATGCATCCTGGGAGAGCTCCTGGGAGCAGCGGTATCAGAACCTTGCTGTCCCCCGACCTGTCGTCCCGCACCCTGCGCAAGGACCCCCCTTTGAGCATGATGCCGCACAGCTCCTCGTTTCGAGTGTGCCGCCCACGAGCTCCGAGGATCAAGCCTCGGGGATCCGGGTGTCTCGGCCTTCTCGTCGCCCCCATGCGACGTTCCTGGGGCGTTTTCTCGCCGCCACGGCTGCCATTCCCCCGGAACGTGTTGGTTGGAATGCACTCCAGGAGGAGTGCGGGAGTCCGTGTTTGATCCCCGATCCCAGACCCTTCCTTCGCCTCCCCCCGGCCCATTTCCAACTTCTCTTCCTCCACCTCCTCCTCCTTTTCGAGTAGGGGATCGACCACAGACTTCATGTATCCCAGATTGGACCTAGAATGTTCGTAGACATGCGAAGCAGTCCACGCATTTTCCGTTCGTAAGTTCGACGAGCAAGGAATTGTGGGGTGATCCAGTTCTTGAGTCGGGGGGATGCCAACAATGCACCACCACCAGCCCTGGCCAGGTCCATCCTGGGCCCTGGACTCGTGTACAGACCTCCAGGCCTAGGCCGGGAGGGCCTGTACACCAGTCCAGGGCCCAGGATGGGCCTGGCCAGGGCTGGTGGTGGTGGTGTATTGTTTGGAGCCCTCCTACTTTAGTCGATCTCCTACTCGATCCCTCCGCCTCGCCCACCCGCGCGGCAGCGGCGTCTGCCTCCGCGGCCCAGTGGGAGCTCGACGGCCGCGCGACTATTCTCCCCGTGGCCGCGGACTCAACAAGAGCGTCGGTGCCA
The DNA here is from genome assembly GCA_963575745.1 of Prorocentrum cordatum. NCBI lineage: Eukaryota > Dinophyceae > Prorocentrales > Prorocentraceae > Prorocentrum > Prorocentrum cordatum. Next base: position 40,973 of record CAUYUJ010015068.1, read on the forward strand.
GAACTCGGGCCTGTCGCTGCTTTCTGACGTCCCCAGGGCTGTTTTTGACGGTCCAGTTACACATTGCTCATTTCTGATGTTTCGAGAGTTCTTGGAGTCTTTGGGGGGCCAAGATCCTTTCATTTCTAATTATTCCATCCTGGGGCTCTTTCTAGCCGGTAGGGGGCCAGGAACATTTAGAAACGAGCACATTTAGAAATGAGCACGATTAGAAATGAACAACGTGTATCGTGAGGTGTTTGCAACAGGAGTTCGTGTCGCGTGCGAGATAGCAGTAGGCGCATCCAACAAGAGACGGGCCTGCCAGCAGGTGCCCGACGGAAGTTTCTCAGCCCCCGGTGGCCCAAGGGTCCCACGAAAGCTCTCGGACACCTCGGGAAGCTCAAATCTCGACGAATAATGTGGCCCAGTATTTCTGATATCAGGACTGTTGCTCGTATGTGTCTACTGTAGGTCCCGCCATGTTTCTGGCGCCCCGCCGAGAAAGTCGAAATCTCCCAAGCCTCGAGCCTTACGCCTTCTCCGATCCGAGCTGGCCTGCTGGAGGCCACTGGATGTACGGAGTGCACGCCTGACAAGACAAACCTCGCGCAACGGCTTGGACTTGCGGAGGCCCCGGCAGTCCATGCGTCTGCTGGGTTTCTTTCGCGCACGCTGGCTGGTGTGCACGGGCGCTCCGCCTCCGGGAGCCCCTTCGGGCAGCGCCCGCGCCGGCCTCGAGGCGGGCCCGCCTCCTGCCCCAGCTGTGACCGATTCTGCTGCTGCAGCTCGTCCCTGAAGCCTGGCCCCTGTCAAGCAGTGGCGAAGCGTCCTGGCTCGCCTATAGCCCTACCAGAAGAGAGGAGAGAGAGGAGTCGAGCAGTAAAGAAATAGATATGGATAGAGAGAAGAAGAGAAGGAGAGAGAGAGAGAGGGAGAGAGAGAGTGATCGTTTTCTTAGTCATGGTTTTACCGATCGGCGCGGCCCCTCGCCCCCCCTGCCCCCCCCATGGAGCAGATCTTGGCAGTTTTGGGCGCCTGCTTCAAGCAGGTGGAGTCTCCCCCACTCAAGCGGTGGCGAAGCGTCCTGGCTCGCCTACAGCCCTACCAAGCTGTGTTCTAAGAACCTTCTGTGGTTTCCACGAAGTGTTCTCAGAACATTTCTGGCGGGGTCTGCCCTGTTTTGTCGCATCGGGCTTGTGTTCTAAGGACGTCGTTTTGGTTCTTGGAACATTTTTGGGCTCTAAGAACTACAGGAATACCGGGACGGTCGGTCCCTGCTCAACCCTGGGGGGTTCCAGGCCTGGCCCCTGTTCGCGGGGCGCTCCGGGGAGGGCTTCGCCCTTCCCGGCTCGAGAGGGCTGTCGTCTCTTCCCTGGGGAAGCAGAACGGGGGCGGCTCCGCCGGCGCAAGGCCAGCGGGAGTGGAACATGCGCCGCCGAGAAGCCCAAGATTCCGGATTTCCGGAACCTGCTTTTGCTGAGCAGTTGCGCACTGTTTTGTCTCCAATGGGACGGAGGCCCCGCCATTTTTCGATCTGCGCCCGTGTGCTTTGCAGGCTCGCTTGTATTGCCAGCGGAACGGCGCATAGATCATCTGGGCCGCACTCGCAAATTTGTGGCCGGCGGCCATTTGCCTCTCGCTTCCTGCTTCTCGTCGTTGTTCTCTCGCTTTCTGCCGTTCGGCAGCATCGTCGTCGTCGCACTCGTCATCGTTGTCGCCGTCATTTCTGCCAAGCCGTGTGGCCGCTGTCTCGCTGCCGTGTTCCAGTGCGGCTTGCTGTCTTCTTTTTGACACTTGCCGTTGCTTGCCCGCGATTCTCCGTATAGATGTTGTTTTTGTGTGCCCTCGTTTGGTACGAGGTCAGCATGCCGAGCTTGGCAAAGGTCAGGGCTCCAGGAGAATCAGGTCCCTAGTATTGTGGGGACTTCTCATCCCCTCGTCCTGTCGCTTCGTCATCCCCCTCGTCGTCGACGTTGTCGTCGTCGTTGCAGTCATCGCTACTGCCACGCCTTATGACGTTTCACGATTTTGGCGCGAAGCCTTCCCAGCCCTCATTCTGTCTCTCTCTCTCTCTCTCTTTCTCTAAATTTCACCGGTTCTGTTCTGAGCGAGGCTACCAACATAGAATCGCAGTTCTCAATATTGTAAGTTTGACCTGGGTTGCCTCTCAGAAGAGGTGCTTGAAGCACTCTTCTGGCGGAAAGAGACGTGGCTTCCTGTTCAACTCCTGACGCGCGGAGCGACGCCTCTAAAGGTCGAGCACATGAACACAAAGAGCAGATCGTCGCATCTCTTGGTCTGGATCTTCCCGTAGCCATTCGGGATAAGAGGTGTCTACAGCGGCCCGAGAGGGCACCACGGGCACTCTGCCACCGAGAGTTTGCGTGGCAGAGGGCACGACGGCGCAGGGCCCCATCTGTGCACGGTTGCTGACTTGGCACGGGTATACCGGACTGCTGGCACGAGGGCACGCCAGCTTGCCCCGAAGGCTTCCACAGGTGTGTACATTTGCTTGTTCACGTGGCTAATTTCTGAGTGCGAACCTTGGGGTCCTTTGGAGGTCCTCTTGTTGAGGCCGTGGTGGGCTGTTTTGGGGCCCTCTCGGGCTGTCACTGTGCTCTCTGGGCGTTCTCTGCATGTGGAACCTCTTCGGGACGTGTTGGCCAGGCCTCTCGCTTTTATCTCCTGGGACAAGTGTCCTATCTGGGGACGTGTTGGTTTGGGCCCTGGACGCCCCAGGAGACTCCCAAGAGGCTCTCCAAGAAGGAGGTGTGAGGGATGAGGGGGAGGAAGGAGCAAAAGAGGAGGGTGGATGAGGTGGCGGAGGAGGAGGAGGACGACGAGAAGGTAGACGATGGATCACATAGAAGGCAAGACGGGTGACGAGAACACAACCCCTCCTCCTCCCTCCTCCCTCCTCCTCCCTTCTCCTTCTTCCCCCATCCTCCTCTCTCCCTACGTCCGAGGGCCCAGCTCGTGCGTGCTGGTAAGCTCGACGAGGTCCGCCCGGTCCTCTGCACGCGGCAAGGCAGTCAGCTGCACCTACGACTCCTCGTCATCCTTCCCCTCGTCCTCTCCCTCTCTCTCTTCCGTTGCTTCCTGCCTGCCTGCCTGCCTGCCTGCCTGCCTGCCTGCCTCCTCCTCTCATCCCTCTCTTCCTCGTCCCCTGCACTGGACCGCGCGTCCCCTCGCGCGTGGCTGGGTCACTCCCCCGTTGCCTGTCCTCGGGGTCGCCCTCGTCGTCGTCGTCCTCCTCCTCGATCTCCCCGGCGTCCCCAGCGTTTCCTGGTATTTGTCGTCGTCCTCCTCCGACTTCCCCTTCTCCCCGGAGCGCGCCCAGCATGACTGCTGCTCCCCGAGGAAACGTGTCGCCGCTCGCCCCCCTCCCCCCCATCTCCCGCGCACTGCTCTGCACGCACACACACAGGGCTTGAGCAAGCCAGCGCAATACGGTGGGGGCGTTGGTCAAGGAATGCGCCCGGGAGGCTGCAGAGCCTAGAGGATTCCTTGTCTGATGAGGGCAAAGGTGATATCCATGGCCAAGCCTCGATTGGAGTTCCACCGGCCTCCAGGCCCTGGATTCCTTTTCTAAGGGTTCCTCATCGAAACCGTACGTGTGATCCACGAAGGAAAACGGGGTCGACTGCGCCGACATTCACGCGTGAAGCTGCCCGCGTGGGGTCGCGCACAAGCGCCCCCCGTTTCCAACGTGGCGTGCCGTGCTGGCGGCCCGCGTAAGCCATCGCGCAAGGTCGCTGTGGCATCCCCCGTAAGGCTCGTGCCTTCTCGTTGCCCCCGCGCTTCGCCTCCGAGGGTGTCCCCTTCCTCGGCGGAAGGCGGCGAGCGCCAGCGACGCTAAGACGAAGCTGCCTTCGCCGGCGGAAGCCCGCGGAAATCCGGCAGGGACTGGCGGAAGTAAAGGTCGTCATCCCAAGACACGTGTTGTGTGTTGCTGTTGTGCGGGGCTCCTTAGAACTCTCCACATGGCCACGTAGTTTGGAAATGGCAGCGTTGTCGGCCATTCAGAATGGTGCTCCCGCTGCAGCCGCGGCCACAGTTCGTGTCTCCGTCCCGATGAGGCGGCCACGCCGTCCCTGCACGGGCCTCGCTTCCGAATGATGTTCCTGCCGCGTTGTTGCCGCCCCCTTCTCCCTCTCTGCTCTCGGGTCCTCCTGCTTCGGACGTTACTGCTCCATCCCCCGATTGCACAGCTAGCGACGGATGAAGTCCTGCGTCTGTCGTTTCGGAACCAGGGTCGTCTAGGACACCCCACTCGGCGGATAGATGAGGACTCAACGACCTAATGGTGAACGGGAGGAAGTTGTGCCGTGCCAGATGTGGCGCGAGCGCATCTAGTTACCCTCTCTCATCCTTTCTCTTCTTCTTCCCCCTATGCCCTCCTGCTCTTTTCCTCCTCCTTGTCCTCCTCCCGCCTCCTCCTCGTCCCCCTCCATCCTCCTCATCTTTCTCGTCAATATCCTTTGTCCTCGGCCTCTTGCTTCCTTCTTATTCTTCTTCCTGTGCCTCCTGTTTGCTGTTACGATTTGGTTCCTGATTGCGCTCTTATTCCGGATTATCCTCATCTTCTTTTTCCTCTCTGCAACTACTCACTATGAGCTTAACTTTTCTCCTTTACCTTGCAATGTGCAGCGGTGCCCCTGCCTGTTTTACGTTTCCTCCCCCCATAGGGTTTCATCAGGGTTTTGTTTCTGTCGTATGCGATGTTTCGATTGGAGCTTCTCTGGCCCCTCAAGAATACGCGCGAACTGCAAAACTGGTCGCATCTCAGGAACCGTGCGATGCTCCCGTCTTTCATAATGACTCTCATGCCCCAGCTCGGTCCACACTTCCAAATCTGATATCTCTCGTGATTGTCGCACCTCTCTTTTCCACTCCTCTCCATCTTCCTGATGCTCCCGCTCCTTTTCCACCTCCTCCACCGCCCTCTCCTCCTCCTGCTTCGTCATCTTCCTCCTGCTCATCCGCCTCATCCTCCTCCAATGTACAAAAGCCCCCCTTCGCGATATCACAGCAAACGATCGGTCAACTCCTGCAACTGCCATTCGGCGATCAAGGCCATCCAGGACGCCCCAGTCGGCGGCGGGCAGAAGAAGGGTGGACGTGCGCAAGGAGACAGGATGGGCAATGGAAAGTAGGGTCTGGATATCATGTGTGGCGCGAACGTGCCCAGCTTGCCTCTCGCCTCTCGCCTCTTGCCTCTCTCCTCGGCCTCGTCCGTGTCACCTCCCCCCTCCCCACCCCCCCTTCCCCCCGCGAGGGAGAACAAGAGAGCACGCGCCCCTTTGGACCTCCACTCCTTCCCCAGGGCCTGCTTTTCATGCTGAGCCATTTCCTCTATTCCCTGGACCGGGAGCCGGCCTCTCGGGGCTGAAGGAAACGTCCAAGAGTCTGCCGCCATGTTATTTGGTGCGTGTGTGTGTGTGTGTGTGTGCGTGCGTGTGTGTGTGTGTGTGTGTGTGTGTGTGTGTGTGTGTGTGTGTGTCTGCGTGCGTGTGTATGTGTGTGTATGTGTGTGTGGAGGGGGGGTTATGTGTGCCAGTGTGTTGTGTTTGCGTCGCTTGGATCTGGGTGAGAGCGAGGGAGAGGTGTGTATACACATCTATATATATATATATACATACATAGTGTGGGAGAGAGAGGGAGAGAGAGAGGGGGCGAGAGAGAGGGAGAGAGAGAGAGAGAACAAAAAGAAGTTGAGACACATTTACGTGCATATGTGCAGACACATAGATGTGTGTGTATATACATATATATATAGAGAGAGAGCGAGAGAGGGAGAGAGCGCAACACACATGCACGCTTACAGGATAGCGAGAGTCAGTTATGCATTGTATAGGCATGTGCAAGGTATGCCAGCCGGTGCTTGCCGAGCAAATCTTGATCGCATGGTGCCAGAGGCCCGCCGCGACCACCAGTGTCTTCTGTGCAACGGACTTCTGACGGATGGGTTCCGCTGGGCATGTGAGACCCACCATCGTAGCGTCCAGGAGGCTTTCGATTTGCCAGGGACTCCTAGCGCGGGTCGTCGGGCTCATGCGGCACGCGGGGGTCTTAGAGCTTGTAGGGCTATGGGGGTCATAGGGCTCATAGGGCTCGTAAGGCTCATAGACCTCTGAGGGTTCACAGGCCTCTTGGGTTTGGCGGGGCACATGGGGCTCATAAGGTTTGTAGTGCCCATGGGTGCCGTAGGGACCGTAGGGGACGTAGGGTCCATGGGTTTCTTAGGGGTCGTAGGGCGTGTAGCGCCAGCGCTCATGGGGTGCATGCGGCTGTAGGGCTCGTATGCGTAATGCGGGTCGTAGGGCTCGCAGGGTTCATACGGCTCGCAGGGTTTGTAGGGCTCCCGAGGGCCATGGCGCCCGCAGGCCTCGTAGGGCTCGTGAGCACGGCCTCGTAGGGCTCGTGAGTTTGCTCATTGAGCTTATAGGGGGTCGTAGGGGTCGCGAGGTTTATAGGGCTCATGGGACTCGTAGGGCTCTCAGGGCACGCGAGGCTCCTAAGGTTCGCGGTGCATGGTGCCGTGGATGCGGATGTTGGACGGGCTTAGTTCGTTTCCAAAGCGCATCTCTTTTACCTACGTGGAGCTTTGAATTCCGTACATTGCGAGAGAGAACATGTTTTTGCATCGGCGTGAAAGAGCGGAGAACCCTGGCAGGCGAGGGGCATTCGTTGAAGGGTCGTGCACGGGCCTGCCAGAGGCATCGGGTAAGTCCATGTGGTGCTGAGGAGACGTGCGAGATCGGCATCGGGTCGGGGAACAAGCATGCCGAAATCTACGGCGTATTTGCCACCGCTGCAACTCAACCCGTGCACTGCGTGTGCGAAGAAAACAGCGCCAAAGTGAGCGCAAGCATGACGATGAGGTCCAAGGTGCGAGCTCTTGGTGGCGCGAGGTCGTCCTCCTGGACGTGCGCATTCACCGCAGATGCGGTCTCGGATGTGAAGTTGGGTGGCGGTCAAGTCTTGCTCGGGCCTTGCTAGGTCGCACCGTGCACGTGTGAGCGTGGAAGCCAGCCCCGTGCACGCCTGGCACTTCCGAGCGTGCGCAGCTGCATGTCTTAATTTTTGGGGAAACGCTGCAGTGAAAACACGTGAACAGTGCGGGGGGGGTGTGTGGTGCACTCTCGGCACGTGTGGTCTCTGACATGCAGTTGCCCCTGGGCGTTCTGGGAATGGGTTTTTGGCACGCCGCAGACGGAACATGCCAGCGTAGCCGCTGCTGGTCTTCCGCGCAGTTTGATGGGGCGGGGCGCGTGCACAGCGTCGTGCTCGTGGCTTGAGCCGGGCAGGCTGCGGAATGCGCTGGTGTGCACGGGACAGTGGTGAACGGTGCGGATCATATAGCTCTTAGGTTTGTGGGGCTCATCGGGGGGGTGTTGGGGATTATCGGGCGTGCAAAAGGTTGCGGGGCTCGTAGGGCTCGTGAGGATACCAGGGCTGAGGAAACTCGTAAGGATAGTGGATTTCGCTGGACTTATGCTGGGTGTGGGGGTCATGGGGTTCAGGCAGGGGCTTCGGGTCGCAGAGATCATAGAGGTCTTAGGGTTCTGGGGAGTCGAGGGGGCCATAGGGCTTGCGGGGGTCGTGGGGCTTGCAGACCTTACGGTGGTCGTTGGGCTTTTGCGGCTCAAAGGGGTCGTGGGTCTCGTAGGGCTCATAAATGGATCGTAGGGGTCGTGGGGGTCATCGGGCTCGTGGGGGCCCGTGGACCTGACAGGGCTGACGTGGCCTGCGCTCATAGGGCTCATGCGGCGCAAAGCGCTAACAGGGCTCATAAAACTCGTAGGGATCGTAGGGCTCGCAGGGCTCGTGGGGCTCGTAGGGCTCATGTGGGTCATACGCTCGTGGGGCTCATGGGGGTCATAGTGCCCGTAGAGCTCGTCGGGTTCGTCGGGCTCATAGGACTCGTAAGGCTCATAGAGCTGGGGAGGCCCCACAGGGTCGTAGAGCTCACGGGGCGCGTAAGGCTCTCAGGGCACGGCAACCTCATAGGGCTCGCAGGGGTCAGACGGTTGGAGAAAGTTCGTGGGGACGATGCAGTTCATGGGGCTCCCAGGGTCATAGGGCTCGTAGGGCTCCTGAGACTCATAAAGCTCGTGGGGGTCGTGGGGCTTGTGGGGCCATCGGGCTCGTGGGGCTTGTAGGGCTCATTGATGCCGAGTGGAGCGTAGGGCTCGTGAGGCCTTGGGGTTTGTGGATCTCACAGGGCTCACCGAAGCCGTGGGGGTTTGCAGGGTGCCTGGGGGGGATGTTCATGGGGGTCGCCGGGTCGGAAGGCTTTCGGGATTGGGCTCGTCGTGGGGCTCAGGGAGCTCGGGTGGGTCCTGGGGCTCGCTGGCGTGCAGAGGTGGACAGGGAGGATCGTAGGGCTCGTGACGGTGTGGGGCTGATAGGGCTCAGTGGGGTCGCAGGTTCGGAAGGCTCTTGGCTGATGGGCGGTCGGACACTCCAAAGAGCGGGAATATCGGAATCTATGGACGGCGTAGCAAACACGGAATCTTCAAGCGCTTGTTTTCTCGTGGAGATGTTGGGTCTGTTGTGCGGGCTCTTCGTGGCCTTTGGGGCTATCTCGAATACATCTTGAAGCGATCGAGGGCGTGTTGGATCAGTCGTGGTCCAGTTCTGGAAGCGATCTGGGTTCTGCCGGGGCGGTTGCAAAAAGGCTGCGGGGGGGCACCCAGAACTCAACATGCAAGTTCTGGCGATGGGATCGCCAGGGGGGAATTTCTGTGAGGAAGGTTCCGATATGAGAGATGTCGAAGTGGAATGTGTATACATAGAGTCGTACCCTTGCAGGTTCGCATAAGGGTCTCTATTCAGGGCTTCTTGGGGCCGTTTTGAAGCCGTCGTGGAGGCTTCTTGAGCCATCTTGCGGCCTTCTGGGGCCGTCGGGCCCCTCTGGGCAATCTTGGGGGCCTCTTGGGTTGTCTGAAGCTCCTTCGGGAACGATTTGGGGGTCTTTTGGGTTGTCTTGGGGCCCTCTTGGAGCCGGTCCAGGGGCTCTTGGAGCGTCTCGGGGCGGTCTTGGGCCTTCCTTGGGCAATTCTGATCCCTTCTTGGGGCAGTCTGGTGCGCGCATGAGTTTATCTTGGAGCGATCTGGGAGGCGTTTTCGGACGTCTCGGGCGCTCTGGAGGCCGAGAAGCGGGGCATGATGAAATGTTACCGAAACCGATCGACAACCTACAATGTTTGCCTTCTGGGGGCATCGCGGGAGCTTTGCTGGTGCCTTCTTGGGCCGTCTTTGGAGGCCGATGGGTCGTCTACTGGTCATCTTGGGCCCATGTTGGGCCATCGTGGGCCCATCTTGGCAGTCTCTCGAAGCTCTTCGGACCCTCGTGAGGCCTCCTCGGGCGTTCCAGGGCCGTCTTGGGGTCGTCTTGGGCGGTCTTGGGGCGGTCTTGGGCCCTCCTGAGCCGCTCCAAGCGTCGAGGGGGGAATGTATGTGCGGGGGGGCCGGTATAAAGAATTAGCTAGGCGAGTAACCCAATCCATTATGAACGCGTGGCGGCTATCAGCAGGAACGCTCAGGACACATGAACATCTTGAGGGATCGGCAGTCCCCATGGACACTGCGCAACTCATGGGCCGGGTATGCGTGCGGACTCTGCCCACTGGGGGCTTCTGTGGAGCTCTCTCTATCGGGGCCATGAAGCGTGTGAGGGGTGCGCCGAAACGGGGCGGGTAGCCATGCGGACGCTGCCACGTGGGGCCTTTGGTGGAGCTCTCTATGGGGCCACGGAGCGTGTGAGTGGTGCGCCGCAAGGGGGCGGGTGACCATGCGGGCTCTGCCACTGGGGCCTTCGGTGGAGCTCCCCATGGGGCCACGAAACTTGTGAGTGGTGCTCCGGCATGGGTTGGGTAACTGTGCGGACTCTGCCACTGGAGCTTTCAGCGGAGCTTTCTATAGAGGGGGCACCAAAAGTGTGAGGGGTGCGCCGAAATGGGTCGGGTAACTGTGCGGACTCTGCCACTGAGGCCTTTGCGCCGCAATGGGGCGGGCAACCATGCGGACTCTGCCACTGGGGCCTTCGGCGGGGCTCCCTATAGGGCCACGGAGCGTGTGAGGGAGTGCGCCGAAGCGGGGCGGGTAACCATGCAGACTCTGCCACTGGGGCCTTTGGTGGAGCTCTCCATGGGGCCACGAAGCGCGTGAGGAGTTTGGCGGAACGATGATGAGAAGGAAGCCAGTGGTAACGGGTCTGGAGATGATGATGTTAGCAACGACGACGATGATGATGAGGATACTGATGATGTTGATTGTGATGATGATGGTGTTGCTAATGATGGTGTTGAGAAGTATAGTGGTCATGAAGCTGGCAATGACGATGCTGATGATGATGCTGATGATGATGATGCTGATGCTGATCATGTGTTGTGGAGTATGGTGATGATGAAGGTGATCTTGATGCTGATGCTAACGGTGATGATGGTGGTGATGGTGATGGTGTTCGTGATGGTGGTGATGATGATGGCGATGATGATGCTGATGGCGGTGGTGATGGGAGGAGGGAAGAGGAGGATGAGACAGTGGACGGAGGAGTGCGGAGGAATGATTTAGGAGGAGAAGGAAGAGTAGACGCGCGGCTTTCCGAATTCAATACGAGTGCCCAGCACAAAGGCAGGTTGAGAGTATTCAAAGAGGAATACATACTTGCATACACATATATGCATAAGCCTGTACGTTTATATACATGTGTGTGCAGGAATATGTGAGGGCAAATGTGTATGTATATGTTTATGAGCATGCGTATGTGTATGCGTTTGTTTATGTGTATGTGCACGTTTATGGGTACGTTTGTGTGTCTGTTATGTGTCTGGGTATGTGTATGCGTGTCTACAGATATACATATATGTATACATATAGGAACAACAATATAGGGAGAGAAGGAGAAACGGCTATATATATAGAGAGAGAGAGAGAGAGAGGGAGGGGAGAGAGAGAGAGAGAGACAGAGAGAGGGAGAGAGGGAGAGAGAAAACAAAAAACTGAAAGCATAGGTGCTTGTGGTCGGTGGCCGCGGGGGCGGGTTCCGTCCTGGCGAACCAGCTCGTCGGTTGGATGGTCTACGGCCGGCTGGTGGGCCCCCGCGACCTCCCCGCCATCCCTCCTCGAGAGTAAGAACCCAGACCCCTCGCGTCACGGTCACATCACGACGGGCGGTTCTTCTCTACTTCTGGCGTTTGCGGACCCTCGCCTGGAAGAGCAACAAACACCTGGGACGAACAGCCGGTCCCGGGGCATGTGTCCAGACCTTCGGGGGTCCGCGCTGCGAGAAACATTCGATGCCGGGGGCCTGGGAGAAGGAGGGAAAGGGGTTCGCGAGATGCTGTGTGGTCTTTGGGCCTGCCCAGACCCCGGGCTGACACCCCGGGTCCAGGGTCCGGGGTCAGGCCGGGCTCCCACACGACGAGCCCCCGTCCAAGGTAGTTCTGCTGGAGTGGCAGGGAGGAGCAGGAGAGGGAGGGGAGTCAGAGGAGGGAGGAGGGGAAGGAGGAAAAGGAGGAGCGAGCGAGCGAGCGACGAGGATGAGGACGGCAACGAGGACGAGGAGGAGGAGGAGGAGGAGGAGGAGGAGGAGGAGGAGGAGGTAAGGGAGGAGGAGGAGGAGGTGGAGGGATGATCGAGGTCTTCAATCGTTCTGTAGTTTTGCTCGGGGCCTCTGGAGGAAGATGGAAAGCGGCCTTGGGGAGCAGTTCTGCGCGCAGCCCCCGCCTTGTCCGCTTAGAGCGGCGTGGTCATGTAGGTGGCAGCGTGCACGCCGCCATCATTGCCGCCGGTCCCGTCAGGGGCCATCCAACCGTGCCGAGAGTTTCTCCTCGAGAGCCCCCAGAGGAGCCTTGCTTCCCCCCCCCCCCCGGGGGCGCTGCTCGGTCAGCTCGGCCTGGCCAGCCTGGCCCCAGGGGTGCGGCCCAGGAGCGTGGCCCGGCCAGGCGTGGCCCGACCAGCTCGGCCCCGGGGGCCCCGGGAGTGTGCCCACGGGGGGCACTTAAGGCCCGGCACCGTGGCCCGAGGAGCGTGGCCTGGCCGTGTTGCCTCCCAGCCGCGGCGTGCCGCGCGAGGTGGATCCCGACGGGGACTTCTTCATCGGGCGCGCGTGGCACCACCACCCTCCCTGGCGGCCCGGCTCGGCCCTGCACGGCGGCCCAGTTGACGATTTCTCCAAGGACAGCCTATGCTTCTCGTCATCGGGGCATCGTCTTATTTCTCTGATTCTCCTCCTCCTCCTTCTTTTTTCTTTTCCTCCTCCTCCTCATCCTTCGTAAGTCGGAGGGCCGCCCAACTGTTCCTGATGTACAGACTACACCCTTTCCCGGCTACAACAACAGCAACCGTTCCCGTTCGAGACATCTTGACAACTTCTTCACGGATTGCGCTCTCCCTCTAGATGTCCACGCAATTGATTCAATACTCGCGTTCTCATTTGGGACAAGTTCAGGATTTGTCCAGCTTGCCCTAGGTGCTCAGGACTCGTGCGCTCGCTTCGGGCTTCTTCACAATTTGACTAGGAATCGCGCTTTCGTCACTCAGACATGGTGCTCCCGTCCAGCACATCCTGACAAAACTATTTGTGTTTCGCGCTCTCGTGATTCGCGTTTGAATGTCCCGGTCGCCCGACCCGCCCGTCACAGCTCGCTCACCCGACCCGCCTGTTAGGGACCGCTCGTCCGACCCGCCCGTTCGAGTCCGCCCGCCCGACCTGTTCGTTCGGGCCTGCCCGCCCCGCCCGCCTGACGGGGCCAGCCCGCCCGTCAGGGTCCGCCCGCCTGACCCGCCCGTCGGGGTCCGCTGGGTCGACTGCTTGGAACCCGCCCGCCCGCTTCAGGGTCCGCCCGGCCGACCCGCATGTCTGGGCTCGCCCGCCGGATCCGCCCGCCTGGGTCCGCCCGGCCGACCCGCCCGACGCTCCCGTGAGGGACCGCCGTCCGACCCGCTCGTTGGGGCTCCTCCTCCTCCTGCTCCTCCTCCTCCTCCTCCTGCTCCTCCTCCTCCTCCTGCTCCTCCTCCTCCTCCTCTTCCTCCTCCTCCTCCTCCTTCTCCTCGTTCTCCAGGGCGATTGCTGGAAATCCATAGCTGCGCACCTCGATGCCCCGCCCGCCCAACTCGCCCGTTTGGGCCCGCCCGCCCGACCCGCTTGTCTTTCCCTAGTGTGGTGTGCCCACGAGCTGGCATGAGAAAGGCCCCTCGAATGGGGTGCGTTTGTGTCCGCAGCGGGCGGGAGTCGAGGACTTGGGTGAGCGTTGAATGACACGTGGCCGATGAAGAGCGAGTAGTCCTTCTGCGACTGTTCCTTTTACGTGTTATCGCTGCTGCGGTTTTGTGAATGTTTGTTGTGCTCGGCCAGCTCCCTGGGAGCTTGCGTGGCTTGCGACACTCCCCACCACTTGGATAGATCAATCAACCGATCGATCAGCGAATGACTGACGGCGAGGATTATGTTTTGATGGCCCGGAGTGTTTGCACGAACAGCAGCTTGGGCTTGCCACCAGCCCAGCGCTTCCTGGGCTGGCCTCTGTAGGCAAATCGAGCAGAGTCGCGTGCGGCGCAGCCCCAAATGAGCGGGGCTGTCCCAAGGCTGGCGCAGCGCTTGCTGGAGATTTGTCAGACAGTCGGCCCAAGTTTCTGAAAACAACGTTCATCGTCTGGACGCGGTTTTCGGGCGTCGGAACCACAAAGCTATCCGGGAAGACGGGCCAGCTCTGAGGAAGTGGCCGACAGCTTTGGACCCCCCAGATGTTGAGAAGAGCTGTGTCGGAGGTCTGAGCCTTCCACTGCAAGCATAAGCTTCATCTTTGACGCAGCCCATGAGGGCCGTCGCTGTTATGTCAAGGGCGAGTGTGGCCTATCAGTCTCAGGACGGTGGCCTGCGGCCACTACGCTGTCAATCGTTCGACACGAGCTCAGACGCCGTCGCTGCAGGGTGCCGTGCCACGCGCGGTTTTGCGCGGGCGGTCGCCCCCGTGCCGTGCTAGGTCGTGCGAATGCGGCCTCCCATTGCCACTCTGTGTGGTGGGGGATGGCACCGGTTGAGGCCATTTTGCCCCGCGCCTGAACATCGTGGTGCCATGTGGCGTTCTTGGGGGTGGCTATGAGCTCGGAGGTTTGGTCGTCTGCTGCTGCGACTCGGCGCCGAGAGGCGAAGTGTGGCGGGGGCCCAGGGTGGTTCGGATGTTGTCGACCAGTGCCCTGCCGCGTGGTGGCGAGCGGCGCAATGTGTGTGGCCAGGATGCGATTCAGTTTGGCAGCATCCTGAGAACTAGCTGTCGAGCGTCCTCCTGCAGGGCGGCAGACCATACAGCGCACGCGCTCGCTTCCTGCGGCTCCCGAGTGGAGCTCTGTGCGCCCCAGCAGCCGATAGGCCTGCTCGATTTGGATCGCTCGCGCATCCCCAGTCTCACCAGGGAGGATTCGTATCTGGAGCGAGCCGCCAAGCAGATCGACGCCGTTGATCGGGGTTCCCCGAACGTGTCCTCCTCCATCTCCTCCTGCTCCTCCTCGTCTCATCCTGCGGCTCCTCCTCCGTCTCTTCCTCCTCGTCCTCCTGCTCCTCTACTTCGTTGCGCTGCCGAAGCGTCTCCCGCACGCGCCGCGCGGCCGCGCGGGCTGGCCCGAAGCGGGGCCGACCCGTTCCTGAGGGGTGGGGTGGGAGGAGGGCCACCCACGCTTGTCCTGACGTCCGCCTGAGGCCATCAAGGCGAGGGGGAAGGTTGGTGGAGCGGCGGGCCACCCTTCTGCTCCCACCGCTCCTCCTCATCCTCCTCCTCCTCCTCCTCCTCCTCCTCCTTCTCTTTCTCCGCCTCCTCTTCCTCCGCCTCCTCTTCCTCCTCCTCCTCCTCCTCTTCCTCCTCCTCCTCCCCCTCCTCCCCCCCCTCCTCCTCCCCCTCCTCCTCCTCCGCAGGACATCGGCGGGGCGGCGGCGCAGCGGGAGTGGTTGAGCCTCTTCTACCTCAGGCCGGAGGCGGTGCCGAACACCGTCCTGAGCCTGGACACGGCGAGGAGCTGCCCCCAGGTGTCCCCCCGCCGCCCGCTGCGGGCCTCGGCTTCGTGAGGGTGGGGGGGGGGGCTGAGCTCCTCTGCCCCCCCCTGGGCTTCGTGAGGGCGGGGGTGCACGCGCGGGACCCCCAGCGGGCTGGATCCCCAGCGGTCTGTGCCAACTCCCCGGCACAGGCGTTTCTTCCTGAGCCGCTTCTTGACGCTGCGAGGGCCTGGTGAGGGCTCCTTGAGGCCGAAGACATTGAACAACACCACCCGTCGCTAGTTGTTTTCACCGCCCGTGGTTGTGTCCTCGCCCGAAACCCGACGAGGGCACCCTCTGTGCCCGCGCGGGGCCCGAAGAGCGCCCCCGCTTCGCCGCCGCAGGAGGGTGCTGTTCGCAGGCCGGGCGAGCCGCGTGCTGCTGCGGGGCGGGCGGTGGTCCGCCGCGCCGGCGGGCGGCGGCCCCGACCTGGCCGCCATCCAGGACCGCCCCGCCCCGGCGCCTCCGAAGAGCGGGAGGGGGGGGGAGCCCTGAGGTTACGTCGGGCATGTCCCTCTACAGGAGGGATATTCAAAACCAGTCAAAAGAAAGTCAGGGGACAATTTGTCCACGATTGTTCGATCATGTGGTATGTGCGTTTTTAATGTTTTTGAGCTGTCGTCCAAGATCCGCCTGTAGGGGAACATGCCCGACCTAACTCTGAGGTCATGCTGAGATCACCGCTGGGGTTGGCTACGGGGGACAAGGGGCCTAGAGGCGGCCGTTCGGGTGGGATCTATCTGGCCTGACCTGGCTTCTAAGTGCCCATATGGGTGGTCCAGGGGACGGCATATCCGTAAGGGCTTCGCCCCCTGCCGCCGGCCCCCTCTCTCGGAGAATGGGCCATGGAAGAGCTAAGTCATGAGGCTTTGGCGCTGTCGTGCAGCAGTATCGGAACTTCATGCGAGGCCGATTCGCAATCGGCAAAACCAACTGATCACAAGAGGGGTTACCACACAGGGCGATTGGTAAGACGTGTATGGTTTACGAGCTTGGTTACCACACCTTGGGATTAAAGGGCCGAGGGAGTACTCGCAGTTTGGGTTACCACGCCTTGCGATTGATGTGCGTGAGGGGTGGCACCGAATTTCAGAAATGTGGCAAATCCCCTGTGTTTTTGGACCCTGACCCCGCGGATCTGCGTGAGGGGTGGCACCGAATTTCAGAAATGTGGCAAATCCCATGTGTTTTTGGACCCTGACCCCGCGGATCTGCGTGAGGGGTGGCACCGAATTTCAGAAATGTGGCAAATCCCATGTGTTTTTGGACCCTGACCCCGCGGATCTGCGTGAGGGGTGGCACCGAATTTCAGAAATGTGGCAAATCCCATGTGTTTTTGGACCCTGACCCCGCGGATCTGCGTGAGGGGTGGCACCGAATTTCAGAAATGTGGCAAATCCCATGTGTTTTTGGACCCTGACCCCGCGGATCTGCGTGAGGGGTGGCACCGAATTTCAGAAATGTGGCAAATCCCTGTGTTTTTGGACCCTGACCCCGCGGATCTGCGTGAGGGGTGGCACCGAATTTCAGAAATGTGGCAAATCCCTGTGTTTTTGGACCCTGACCCCGCGGATCTGCGTGAGGGGTGGCACCGAATTTCAGAAATGTGGCAAATCCCATGTGTTTTTGGACCCTGACCCCGCGGATCTGCGTGAGGGGTGGCACCGAATTTCAGAAATGTGGCAAATCCCATGTGTTTTTGGACCCTGACCCCGCGGATCTGCGTGAGGGGTGGCACCGAATTTCAGAAATGTGGCAAATCCCTGTGTTTTTGGACCCTGACCCCGCGGATCTGCGTGAGGGGTGTCGATTTCGAGCCCCCCCAGCAATTCAGACAACGCGCCCAGGGGGTGCTAAAAATCCCGTTTGGGCCTCCCCCCCCCCCTCGCGCGGTCAATCAACTAGTTACAGTAACCAGCAAGAAACAGAATTGTAACACTGGAAACTACAAGCTACAACTGGTACAGGAAACTGCGAATCACGGTCCTACAGCCTGGTGGCCCCACAAGGGGGCCGGCGGATCTGGTCTAAGTGGGCGGAGCCCACTTGGCGGAGTTGTCTGATCACCCGGAGCTATAGGTTTGGCTTGCTGTGACCCGCCTGAGCACCCACTTCTGACACCCGCATCCCCTTTAGCAACCCAAGCGGTGACCCGAGTCGCGCCGCATGTTGTTCTATACCGGGCATTTTCGCTCGGTTTGGGACCCCATCGCCCTCACGGTTCGATCCGGCTCGAAACATGCAGCAGAAGCATGGGGTCGAAGGCTTCGGTCATGATTGATCGCGATGTTGTATGTTTCATCACGGGGCAGGGGAAGAGGGAGGAGGATGGGGTCCCTTGGCCCCCCTTCCTCTCATCCTTGCTTTCCCCACTTTCCCTTTCCCTCCCTCTTCTGCGTTCTCCTCCGTTCTCCCCCTCCTCCTCCTTTACTAGTTATATTCCTTGCTACCCTTACCGATGTCGATGCTGTCCGCGTCCTCCTCATCGGTTTTGAGCTCGTCCTCCTGGTCGTCTTCGTCGTCGTCGTCCTCCTCCCTCTGGTCTGGTTGGCAGGCAAGGATCGCTCTCCGGATTCCTAGCGTAAGTCCTACTGGGTGCCGCCCTCCTTTGGCTGGTCTTGCACTACTGCCAGCCCGAGCCATTCTCGCATTGGGCTTTCCCTGAGAGCAACCGAGATGCCAACTGGATCGCCCATGTATTCAATGTTTACTTCAATTTTGTGTTCCTGAGCGCGAAGCGAGATCAAACGGGGCGCGGTAGTGACGGTAGGTGCCCTTGCTCCCCCCCTCCCCTAGCCATCCCCCCAATCGAACCCCCCCCCCCGCCACCCTGCCACGGGGGCGACAGACCACGCCGTCGCCGCGCAGAGAGCGACGGACCAGTTGGCGCGACGAGCGGGCTGGTCACCCTTGCCCGCGCAATGCCCGCGCGCCGAAGCACCCTTGCGGGCACGCGTCCGTGGACCGATCGGCCTCGGGGCAGCGAGAACCGCCCCCGGCCCCCGAGTCCCAGAGACGGTGACGCGCGCGCAGGCCCAGCAGGCCACACACTATGGGGACCACAACTGTCGACGACACGCAAGAGTGACCCTTCGCCCGTGTAACCTTCTGGGGCGGGCTCACCGGGGTCCTCTCGATCGCTGAGCGCGGCGCGAGCATGGCTGCCTGCGCGCTTGGATTTGGCCACCCTGCGCCCCCGTGAGCCACTCCCTGCCCAGGGTCAGTCTTGCGTGCGACCGGAGCTGTGACGATTCATTTCTTCTGGGGAAAAGTCACCAGCGAGACGATCGTTTTCGATGGTGCGGCCGCGGCTCACAGGCTGAAAGACGATCGGGCGCGGCGGGCGCTCCGGCAGACCCGATGGTCGCACGAGGAGCAGCGGCCACCCCGACGCAAAGCCATGGTCACACACAATGGTGGCCGCATCGAAGAAAATGTTGGGCGCTTCGCAGAAACCCACCAGCCCATCCTGAAACGATGCCGAGGCGAGTTTCCCTGATCAGGCACGTGGGAGAGCGCACGCGGTGGTAGAAAGGCTGGCAAGCCATCTCCACCCGAAAGGATGTAGGAAGAACCAGAGGAGGAGGAGGAGGAGGAGGAGGAGGAGGAGGAGGAGGAGGAGGAGGAGGAGGGAGGAGGAGGAGGAGGAGGAGGAGGAGGAGGAGGAGGAGGAGGAGGAGGAGGAGGAGGAGGAGGAGGAGGAGGAGGAGGAGGAGGGAGGAGGAGGAGAGGGAGGAGGAGGAGGAGGAGGAGGAGGAGGGAGGAGGAGGAGGAGGAGGAGGAGGAGGAGGAGGAGGAGGAGGAGGAGGAGGAGGAGGAGGAGGAGGAGGAGGAGAGGAGGAGGAGGAGGAGGAGGAGGAGGAGGAGGAGGAGGAGGAGGAGGAGGAGGAGGAGGAGGAGGAGGAGGAGGAGGAGGAGGAGGAGGAGGAGAAGAAGAAGAAGAAGAAGAAGAAGATGAGGAGGAGGAGGAGGAGGAGGAAGACGAGGAAGAGGAGGAGGAAGAGGAGGAGAGAAGAGGGAGGAGGGAGGAGGGAGGAGCAGGATTAGGCGGATGAGGAAAAGGGAGAGGAGAAGGAGGGCGAACAAAGAGGCCAGCGGCCGCTTGGATACTTATCGGAGTCTCTTCGGATGTCGCTTGAGAGCTTCTTGAAGGTCTGTTGGGGCGTCTTGGGGGCCTCGTGGCGTTCCTGGGGGTCTCTTGAAGCGTCTTGAGTGCCTCGGGTGAGCCTCTTCGGGCCTCTCGGGGGTCTCTTGGGAGCCTCTTGGTGGCATCTTGGGGGTCTCTTGACTCTTGGGGCTCTCTTCGGGCCTTCTGGCCGCCTCTTGGGGCCCTCGTGGGGCGCTCTTGGGGTCCTCGGGGGCCATCTTGGGACCATCTTGGAGATGATCGATTTAAGGAGGAAGGATACTAAATTTTGACGTTTCGCGTATCCCCACCAGCCGTAGCCTTTGGCTCAAGCCTTCTGGCTCAAGACCGAGCCGAGCCGGCCTCGCCTGCGCCCCCCGGGCGCGCTGCCCGGGGCAGGTCGGGATGGGGGCGCCCTCCTCCTGACCTGCCCCTCCCCTGCGCCATGGCGGCGCCCGCTGGCCTGGCGGACGGCCGCGCGCCTGGCCGCGGCCCTGCCGCCGCCGCTGCGTCCTCGCCGGCGGCTCGCCGGCGTCGGCAACGGCGTGCGGCCGCCGCCCGCTTCGCCGGCGCCGCCCCGGCCCCCGGCCTTCGGCCTCCGACGGCTGGAGGCCCTGGCGCTGGCGGCGCCGCGGGCGCCGCCGCGGCTGCTGGCGCGGCTGCCGCGGCCGCCGCGGCCGCCTCCGACACGCCTGCCGCCGCGGCTGCTGCTGCGGCCGGCGCCGCCGGCGCTGCGCCGCCCCCGAGGCTGCCGGCGACGGCGCCGCCGCCGCGGCCGCCGCCGCGGCCGCCGCCGCGGCCACGGGCGCGCGCGCCGCCGCCGCGGCCTCCGACGCTGCTGCCGCTTGCGCGGCCGCGGCCCAGGCGGCCTCTGCGGCCGCCCTGGCCGCTGGCCCCGCTGCTGCCGCCGCCTGCGCCGGCGCCGCGGGCCACTATACGCGGACGCACAGTACTGCGCAGGGCACTCTTTACTGCAGGACATGGGCACAATTCCCATCCTGGCGCAGGCCTCCCTATTGTGAGCAGTTCCCCCCGCACCGTGCCAGCCTGGCGGCCAACCTTGAGGCCCGCAGGTCCCCACAGGGTCCTGCCAGGAGTGCAGCTGCAGCTGTCGCGAGCAGATCGCGAGTCTTCCAGCCAGGGCAGCGAGGCCCTTGCGGTGGAAACTTACGGCCAGGACACACGGCCACACCAGAGGCCCGACCCGCGGCAATGGCCAGAGCCCAAAGACCCCCGCACGGGGCAGCTGCTGTACAAAACAGGAATCAACGGCATCCAGTGGGACCTCCCCGGGGAGACGCCCGGCGAAGCGATACGACGACTCTAAACCACACTAGGATCGATGTTCACCGGCGCCTGGCACGCTTTCGCCAAGCGGCAGCCTGTGCCCGGCAGCAAGGGTGCGCTCGACCCGCTTCGGCACGACCCGCAGTCCTGCCACCTCTTCCTGGAGTCCTTCCGTAGCCACAAATGCGACGTACGGGTCCTCAGCGAGGCGCTGGGGCTCAACGTCGACTGGGCCCGACAGCAGTTGCACCTGGGTCGGTGGCGCCCGGTTCACGTGGCGCCGTCCAGAGGAAAGTACGGGAAGGCACGGCGGAAGCGACGGGGGCTGCGGAAGCTGCGAGCATCCCCTCTGGTCTTTCCGTCCGTCTGCCGTCCTCTGTCTGGGCCACCCTAACGGCAGGGGGACCACGGGACTGCCTTCCTGACACAGGACAACGCAGCCTTTCGCCGGCCCTACTCTGGCCCATACGGTGTGCCGCCCCTTGTGTCGCTGCTGTCTTGCACAAGTGGTATTTCCTCTGGCAGGCTCCTCCTCCCCACAGCGGGCCAGGCCAACTGATGGGAAGGTTGTTCCCCCTGCTCCTGTGACGGAGCACATCCGACGATTGGGGTATAGAGTCGTACGAGGGCTGCAGCGCCACGGCCGACTGGGTCCAGAGCTGGTGCCACGTGCAGGGCGGTTCCAGCTGGTGCCAGGCCCTGGGCTCCACTGCGGTCGACGCGACGCGCATGTTGGGTCCTCGGCAGTCTGTGTCGCCTGGCCCACCTTCGCCTCCCCTTCCTCCAGTATTCACCAGATTTGCGGCTATCGGCTGCCCCCCCCCCCCTCCTCCACGCACACTGAAGTGCTGAACACCCGGCGACTGGTGGCCTTGTCTGGTGGCGCCTCCCCCCCACCAGGCAGGCGCCTTCCCCCCTGACTGCATTCCGACTCCGTCATATGCTCTGGAGTCGTACGAGGGCTGCAGCGCCACGGCGGACCGGGACACGAGCTGGTGCTACGTGCAGGGCGGTTCCACTTGCGACCAGGCCCGGAACTCCACCGTGGTCGGCGTGACGCGCGAGTGGCGCGAGTGTGGCTCCTGCATCTGCAGGACGGAGTGGAACTACGATGGCAAGGCCGACGGGGTTATGGAGTCTTACGAGGGCTGCAGCGCCATGGCCGACTGGGACCAGAGCTGGTGCTACGCGCAGGGCGGTTCCAATTGCAACCAGGCCCCGGGCTCCACCGTGGTCGGCGAGACGCGCAAGTGGCGCGAGTGCGGCTCCTGCATGTGCATGACGGAATGGAACCACGATGGCGATGCCGACGGGGTCATGGAGTCGTACGAGGGCTGCAACGCCGGGCCCTCTGGGATCAGAGCTGGTGCTACGTGCAGGGCGGATCCAATTGCAAACAGGCCCTGGCCTCCACCTTGGTCGGTGAGACGCGCAAGTGCGCGAGTGCGGCTCCTGCAACTGCATGACGGAGTGGCACTGCATTGACGATGCCGGCGGGGTTAGGGGATCGTGCGAGGGTTGCAGCGCCACGGCAGACTGGGACCAGAGCTGGTGCCACTCGCGGGACGGTTCCAATTGCAACCAGTATCTGAGCTCCACCGTGGTCGGCGAGACGCGAAGTGGTGCGAGTGCGCTCCGGCATTGGCATGACGGAGTGGAACTACGATGGCGATGCCGACGCGGTAAGGGAGTCGTACGTAGGCTGCAGCGCCACGGCCGACTGGGGCCAGAGCTGGCGTCACGCGCAGGGCGGTTCCAAGTGCAACCAGTACCTGAACTCCACCGTGGTCGGCGAGACGCGCAAGTGACGCGAGTGCGGCTCCTGCAACTGCATGACAGAGTGGAACTGCGAGGGCGTTGCCGACGGGGTTATGGAGTCTCACGAGGGCTGCAGCGCCACGGCCGACTGGGACCAGAGCTGGTGCGACGTGCAGGGCGATTTTTACTGCAACCAGGCCCTGGACTCTGGACTCCTCCGTGGTCGGCGAGACGCGCGAGTGGCGCGAGCGCGACTCCCGCAAGTGCATGCCGGAGTGGAACTACGTTGGCGACGCCGTCGGGGTTTTGGAGTCGTACGAGGGCTGCAGCGCCACGATCGACTGGGACCAGAGCTGGTGCTACGTGCAAGGCGGTTCCATCTGGAACCAGGCCCTGGGCTCCACCGTGGTCGACGAGACTCGCATGTTGGGTCCTCGGCAATCTGTGTCGCGTGGCCCACCTACGCCTCTCCTTCCTCCGTTATGCGGTGCCCTCGGCCAGGGCGGCGTGACAAGGATGCCTGGGGCACCAGGTGCCGAGCAGGCCGACTCCAGAGAGGAGGACGCCGCCACGCGGCCGCATATTGACGCCAGCTCTCTCCCCTCCATCAATTTACCAGATACTGCGGCTATAGGCTGCGCCCCCCCATCCTCCCATCCTCCGGCCACTCATGCCCCCCCCGCAGTTGGACCGGGCCATGATCCACATCGGGCGCAGGCAGTCCAGCGAGGGGCGATTCCCCCCACATCACGGCAGCGCAGGCTCAGGCTGAGATTGAGACCGTCGATGCGAGCATCGCAGGGGCCGACAGGCCCGTCTCCTCCCCACACTCCTCCAATTCACATGTTTCTGCGGCTATCGGCTGCGCCTCCCCCTCTCCTCCTCCTCCCGCGGTGCAGAGCGACCTGACAGCAGCGCACGAGCGCCCTTCCCAGGGCACGGAGACAGACGAAGTGGGGCATCGAGAGGAGGCAGCCCGCTGTGGCCTGCGCACGGCTCACACGTACGTCCCCCCCCTTCAGCTGCACCAGCAGGCCTGGAAAGTCTCTGCGGAGAAGGCGGAGGCTGCGGAAGCCGCGGAGCACCCCACTCTGGTCAAACTGTCCGTCTGCAGCCCTCTGCGCCTGCAAGGCAGTGGAATGGAGGGGAAGTCTCGGCGGGGACGGCGGAGGCTCGGGTGTCGACCTTGACGGCAACGGCAGACGACCATTTTCCGACCAGTCACACTAGCGACTCCCCCCTCCAATTGTGGCAAGGAGTACAGCCACTGTTGGCGCTACAGTCCTGCACAAGTGGTACTTCTTTGGCAGGCTCCTCCTACCCACGGCGGGCCCGGCCCACTGCTGTGAAGGTTGTCCCCCCAGCTCCTGTGGCGGAGTATGCTTGCCCGTGGCCGCAGCGCGGTGCGCACACGCGCGCCTACCCGCTTTCACCACCACCTACGGGTGGGCCCAGGTATGGCACACTCCTGCACAAGTGGTTCATCCTTTGGCAGGCACAGCCCTTCCGCGACGGGCCCGTCCTGCCGCTCGACGCCGTCGACCTTCCCCCCAGACACGCCCCTGGCAGCGCTCTGTTGGGTCCTCGGCAGTCTGTGTCGCCTGGCACTCCTGCGCCCCTCTTTCCCCCAGTATTCACCAGATTTGCGGCTATCGGCTGCGCCCCCCCCCCTCCTCCACGTACGCTGTGGTGCTGAGCACGCCAGTCGGCTTCCCCCCAACAGCGCTACGTCTTCGCAAACGCTACGAAGTGGTCACTCCTTCCACGCGGCAGGGTGCGCCCGATGGGGCACTGGCAAGTGGGCCGTGGAGGCTGGCTTCCTGTTCAAGTGGTGCATCGTCGACCTTCCCCCCTGTTTCGTCCCGGGCCACGCTCTGTTGGGCCCTCGGCTGTCTGTGTCGCCTGGCCTCCCTTCCGGCCTCGCCATGTTGGGTCCTCACGTCATTTCCTCAGGTGCCTGGTTCAGTGGAACCCGCTTCGTGCGCTCCGTGAGTGCCACTCGAACACGTGAGGTGTTCTGTGAGTGAGGCCTGGTTTCCTCCCCCCCCTCCCCTCGTCGCCGCCCTCTTTCCCCCCCCTCACCGTGTTGTGCTGGCGCCGTCTCGGCGACTCCTCTCATTCTCGACGCTAAGATGCGTCTCCCTGCAGACGACGACCCGTATTGGGGCTGGTCGGGTTTCGCTTTGTACCGGCCCATGAATATATTTTGTCGTGTTGAGCTGGCGCCGTCTCGGCGGCTCCTCGCATTCTCGACGCAAGATGCGTCTCCCTGAATTTAGTTCATTTTGTTATGTGCATGTGCCGCTGCGAGCCTTCGCAAATTGCACTCCAGCGTTGGCTGTTGGC
This sequence comes from Prorocentrum cordatum, assembly GCA_963575745.1. Classification (NCBI taxonomy): domain Eukaryota; class Dinophyceae; order Prorocentrales; family Prorocentraceae; genus Prorocentrum; species Prorocentrum cordatum. The sequence continues at coordinate 65,509 of CAUYUJ010015068.1, forward strand.
CCGCTGGCAATTATCTTGCGTGCTGTCCCATGCTCGATACGACCCGCTCTCTGGAATCGTCCTTGGAGCCGCAGATCAATACAAGTATCCCCACCAATCGGTAATTCGTGTTTGCGCGGCCCGCTCTGACTCGACTCGCCGTTTGTGCTGTCGCTCGCGACTGCTGACATAAAAACAAGTATCCCCACCAGCCCATCCATAAACAGATCGACAGGCGAGTTGCCTTGACCAGGGAAGTGCAGAAGCATGCAGTGTAACAACCACCTTGGAAGTGTCTTCTCGGAGGTCTCTTGGAGCCGTCTTGGCCCTCATGAGGCTCTTTGGGGGGGGCTCAGGGGGCCTCTTGGGGCTGCCTTGGTGCAAAATTCAGCCCCCCCCCCGTCGGAGACTCAAAGATAATGCCTCGGGGTCCTCTTGGGGCGCTCTTGGGGCGCTGTTGGGCACTCTTGGGACCCTCTTGGGCCACTATTGGAACTTTCTTGGGCCGTTTTTGGGCCTGACAGATGTTGGCCTCTTGGGAGGGTCCTTGGAGGGCTCGGAGGGCACTTGTGCCGTCTTGAGGCCTCTTGGATGCGTGTCGGAGGCTAGCTTGTGCAATTTTGAGATGCTTTGAGTCATCTTGGAGACCATCTTGGCCTCCTTTGAGGCCCCCGTGGAACTATATTGGGCCATCTTGGGCGCTCTAACTACGTACCCGCGGCCACCCCACTTCCCAGGCCCAGGGGAGGGGGTAAGGGGAGGGGTCAAGACACCCTCCTACATGGCAAGCCGTCTAGCTCACTCCCACCCGCCCGCCCAACACATAAGTAACACCCGAGCCTCAGTATGTTCAGCGGTCGTCTTTGGATGGACATCTACTGGGAACCAAAACCGACCCCATGTGCGCGACGCTGGGGCGAGGTGCGCTACGCGTGCCAGGCGCGCCACGCGCGCCAGGCACCCCTGGGGCCCGAGCGTGCCAGGCACGCTCGGTGCGCCAGATGCGCCACGTGCGCCAGCGTGCGCCATGTGTGCCGCAACAGCACACATCGGGAAACATGTTGGCCCCCACCGTACTCATCGAAAACCAATGCCCATCATTGTGTCTGGTGGGCTTGCGCACAGCAGGCCATACGCCACCACCAAGGGCGTCCCTGTCAAAATTACTTAACCGTGATAGCGCGCTGGCTTCGCATGATCCAGATTCAGCCGCGAGGTCAATTTTCTATTGTGTTTTCAGAATTGTAGCCCTGCGCACGGCAGGCAATATGCTGACACCCCCCTGCCGTCCTTGTCAACAAACAACACAAAGTGCTCGTGAGCCTCACGATCATGACTCGAGACTTTGCCCCAAAGTGTGATTTGTACTGTGGTTTGAAAGGGATGGTCCGGGAGTCTGGGGGGCCACATCGGGTTGGTTGCGCATGCTCCGACTTTGGAGGCAGAGTGCGTTTTGTATTTTTTTGGACAGGGATGTTGGGGGTTTGGGAGGATGGTTCCTGGTTGGCCGCGGGTCGCCTGGGGGAGAGGGTGCATATCAATATGGAACAGTGATCAAGACACCCTCCTATATAGCAAGCCGTCTAGCTCACCCCCACCCGCCCTCCCGACACATAGTAACACCCAAGCCTCAGTATGTTCAGCGGTCGTCTTTGGATGGACAGCTACTGGGAACCAAAACCGACCCCATGTGCGCGACGCTGAGACGTGGTTCCCCATGCCTGCCAAGCGCGCCATGCTCGCCGGGCACCCCTAGGGCCCGAGCGTGCCAGGCTCGCTTGGTGCGCCAGATGCGCCACATGCGCCACGTGCGCCAGGTCTGCCGAATACTCCAGCCGGGGCAGGTGCGCCACGTTCAGGACACGTGCAGAGTGTGTCAGGTGCGCCTGCCCTTGTGACAGCACACATCGGGAAACATGTTGGCCCCCACCGTACTGATCGAAAACCAATGCCCATCATTGTCTGGTGGGCCTGCGCACAGCAGGCCATACGCCACCACCAAGGGCGCCCCTGTCAAAATAGCTTAACAGTGATAGCGGGCTGGCCGCGCATGATCCAGATTCAGCCGCGAGGTTCATGTTGCATTGTTTCTTGACCGGGATGGTCGCCCTGCGCGCAGCAGGCAATATGCTGACACTCCCTAGTCCCTGTCCAAACATAATACGAAGTGCTCGTGGGCCTCACGATCATGACTCGAGACTTTGCCCCAACGGGTAATTTGTATTGTTTTTCGTGAGGTATGGCCGGGGGGCCACATCGGGTTGGTTGCGCATGCTCCGAATTTTGAGGCAGAGTGTGTTTTTTTGTATTTTGTTTTGGCATGGGTGGTGGAAGGGTGTGAGCATAGGGTCGGCATTGTTCCTGGTTGGCTGCCGGTCGCATGGGGGAGGGGGTGTATATCGGCAGAGCGAGAAGACAACATCCGTTAAACCAACTACGCCCAGAGGGCTGGTGGGATTAGCGCCGCCCCCCGGGGAGGCCAAACACGTGGTCAAAACTTTAGTAGGTTTGATGATTTGGGCCTTCTCGCCGACGCCATCCTGGACGCTCTAACCCCTCAGGACCCCCCCCCGTCCAGGTCCAGGAGCAGGGGGTCGGGAGAGGGGTCAACCCCTCCCCGAAGGGGAAGAAGGGGGTTGGAAGTTGAGACGCTCTGAACCGCTCACGCCCTGAAGGGCTGGTTGGATTAATCAATGATCACACCGACAGAACACCAGCGCCACGTAGAAGTGGTTTTTATAGGGGGCCACATGCGAACCCTACCCCCACCCCCCACGATTTCTGAGGGGGAGGGTGGGGTTCACCTCGTTCGGGAGCTCCCGAGCGAAGTGAACCCCACCCTCCCCCTCAGAAACCGTGCGGGGTAGGGGTAGGGTTCGCATGTGGCCCCCTATTTTAGATCGCCATGCAACAAGGGCGACAACCGCGACCGCAGCAATCACAGCAGTCGCGCCCGCCTCCGCCCGCGCACTCCCTCCTCGAGCAGTCCTCACACGTGGGCGCGCGCCGCGCCCGCGGGAACCGTGCTGCTGTCCCGGCAGCGCCGCTGTCCCCCCCGCGGCCGCCTCGTGGGCGCGGGCGCGGGCCCACGCGGTGCACAGAACGACCGCTCGCGCACCTGCCCCTCGTGGGGCGCGCGCGATCGCGGAAGTTACTTCGACCTCCAGCGTCCCCATGGGTTTTTGTTGCACGCCCGAGCGATGTGTGCGAGCGCCCGCGCGACAAGTCGGGCGCCCCTGTGACGGATCTACCGTCTGGTACAGTTTCGATGATTGGAGATGCGATGCGTGATGACTTTCCGAGCCGCGCCGAAGCTCACACTCAGTTTCGTATTTGTCCGTTTGGAGTGATGGGGACGCCGTGTCGCGGAGTGAAGCTGTTTTTTTTTCTCCTCCCCCCGTGTCCCTTCCATCCTCTCCCTCCACTTGCGTGCCGGGCGCGTGCGCGAGTGCACCGCTGGCGCGCGCAGCTTCGCGAAGTCCTCGCGGCTGCACTGGTGCACTCTGGCCGAGGCCCCAGGCTCTAGCTGGGCCGTCTTTTGTGCTCGCTCTGGCCTGGTTGCGTCTGTGGTGTAATTTGTTCTCACTACCAACGCAACAACGCCATAAAAACCGACTCTGGAGTGGCTGCGAAGGCGCAACTTTTAGCCTAGGCCAACTGGACGCTTCCATCCACTCTCCCAGCTTTGCGGAACCCCAGCGGCGTGGCAGTCTCGCAGCTTCAAGCCTGCTACGGCCGGGAACGGTTGCTTAGCGTGTGGCGACGCCGGTTCTGGCCCACCACGCTGCGGCGCGACACGTTATCCGCGTCCCAGGCCCTCAGGCATCAGCGTCCCGACCTTATCCGAGCCCCTTGCCCCGCAGAGTGGAGCGACACGCTATCCGCTGGGGGCCGCCGCAGCGACACCCTTGGCCCGCAGGGTATAGCATGTCGCTGGGGCCGCCGCGGCGACACGTCAAGCAAAGACTCCTGACTGTGGTGGGTGCGGCCTTGCGCGTTCACCTCCGTAGCCACTTGCGCCGCATGGGAGCGTGCAGCCGAGCTGGATGTTGCGCGGCTCCAGACCGGGCCTCTCCCCCCGCGCACCCGTGGCCTCCGTTCCTGCTCCCCGCCTCCGCCTCCCCTCCGGCTGCAGCTGGCACGCCTGGTCTTTCAGCCCCCCAGGGTCGGAGCGACACCAGCTTCCCTTTTGAGGGGAAGCCGCCGCGGCCCCCAGCGCTGGCACTTGCTGGACATGCCCGGGCGTTTTCTGGACAGTCCTTCCCTGTTGGATTCCCTTTTCGTGCGCGTTTACTCGTCGCGGGGCGTGTTGTGACAAGCTTCCGGGAATTGTTGGAGAAGTTGTTGTTTCTTCTGTATACGGCAAGCTAGAGGCATCCTGTGCCAACATTTTGGTCACACTTGCCGTTCGTGGGGCTTTCTTGGACCATGCTGGGCGATACCGGGAGCATCGAGGGGCGAACTTGGTAGCATTTGAGGCCTCTGGGGCCTCCAGGGGGCACTCTGAAGTCATCTCGGGAACCTTTGGAAACCTAGTGGCCCCTCTTGGGGATGCCGTGGTGCCTCTCGGGGGCATCTCTGGGCCAGCTTGATGATTGGTGGGGCCGCCTTAAAGCTGTTTTGGGACCCCGTTGGATCAATGCAGACATCAAGCAGAAATCAGGGAAAACCGCGCCGCTCTTGCAGCTTCAAGTCCAGAAGGAAATCATGGACACCATCTTGGCTGAAGTTGAAGGCTACCTGGGTTGTCCTTTCCTCCGCCATCGCAATTTTTCCGTGACGCGGTCCCCTGGAGATCTCGACACCCTCTCCAAGGGTGGTTTGTCATCCTGCATGTAGTTTGCTGACGGTCCCGAGGCCGGTAAACGTCCCCAGAGGCCGATAACTTGCAACAGTTGCAGTCACGATTTTTCCGCGTCGCCTGCATCTGAGGGTGTCTCGGAGACCGTCTGTGGAGACCCTGTGGCATTTGGAGGCGCCTCTGAAGCCCTTGGAAGCTTCCTGGGAACATCGTTGAAACCTCCCGCGCTGTCGTGGCGACGTCTTGGGTCTTGCGGGTGCCGCGTTCGTGCGCTGGTCAGATTGTGTTTGATAGTTCCTGGGAGGCGGTTCGAGGCTTGTCGCGCGCGAACCGGTGGCGATATATTGCACGTTCGGGTGATTAGGGCTCACGTGATCACCGGCACATCGCGGATCGGTCCGCCTGCTCGTTTCTGCTTGTTTTGTTTATCGCTTGGCGCCAGCTGCAAGGGTTTCCCTCGGGTTGGTCTGTGAATCTGCCGCGCAGCCTCACAAGGGGGCTCCTTCGATTTGTTCATCTCCCACCTCACTTTTCTCACCGCCGGTTGGAGTCATCGGCGCATCGGGGCTGGCTGGGATGAGTGCACCAGGCCTCCATGCGCGGCAGCCTGCTGGACACATAGTTGCAGCAGATCTCCGTGGTGACAAGCCTGCTGGGGGTCACCCGTGGACGTCTGGCACAGGGCCCGAAGCCCACGCCTCGCAGCCAGGTGCCTCCGGCGGAGGGGGCGGGCGCAGGTCTGAACACATGCGCAACGTCTGGATGTATGTGTGTACAGATACATGTACACTCATACAACCCAGCTGCGCAGATCTGCAGCACGTGTGCCTCTTCTCGACCTGCTTGCCCTGGGGATGCCCAAGGAGGGGCCCGGGAGCAAAACTGGGGGAGGCGTAGTTGGGGCCTTCCTGGCGTGCAGCCCCACGACCGTGCCCTCCCTCTGCGTTCCCTTGCCCCAGAGGCCCGTGCCATTCCAGCTCGAGCCGGGCACTGTGTCCCGATGCGCACGGGCAGCGCGCCTCCCACGTGACCTTACCCGCCAGCTTCCCTCCCGGAGGGCAACTCCACTCGAAGACGACACAGCACAAACATAAGCTGTCGGAGCTCCTTGCGGATTTCTTGGATCGGAGCTGGGCCCCCTGGCGGCGCCTCTCGCGCCGCCCCCTGGCGCGCTCCGCGTGCCAGGGGAGGGGTCCAGCGCCGATCCAAGAAGTCCGCGCGGAGCTCCGACAATGCATGTTTATGCAGGTTTCCTTTTCTAACCAGACCACATGTATCAGATGAGACAGGAGACGGCGGCCGCCTTGACTGCTCCAGGCGCCCGCTTCGAGCTGGGGCCGATCACGGTCGCCCACGGCCCCACGTACGGCGCCTACATGAAGAACGGGTGGCCCAGCCTGGCCGCTTATTATGAGGACTGCTTTGCCCGGTTCCCGGGGTCTGACTTTCTAGTTTTCGACGACGAGAGGCTCACGTTCAGCCAGGTGGACGCAGTCGCCGCTGGGGTGGCCCACGCTCTTGAAACCACGCTGGGGGTTCTCGAAGAAGAGGAAGCGGCATACACGTATTGTAAATTATGGGGGCTCTACGTGGACTTCTCGGATTTGCACTCTCTGCGCTGGACCCCCCTTCCTGGAACGCTCCGCGCCCCAGGAGCGGCGCCGGAGGCGCTGCCAGGGTTGCCCAGCGCCGACCCAAGAAGTTCGCCCGGAGCTGCGAAAGTCTATGTCTGTGCCTTTTGCTTCTTCCTCTAGGTTCAGGCGGGAGACCGCGTGGCGATCGGAATGAGGTTCAGCGGCCAGCCCGCCAGGGGGGGTGGTGAGATGGGGCGGGCCTTCTCAGAGGCCGGCGGGGCTTCCGGAAGCCCTCGGGCCGTCTGAGCAGCCGCCTCTGTCTCTGGGGAAGGCTCGCGAAACTGTTCAGGAGGCCGGAGAGGCCTTTTGAACCTTCTGAGAAGGCCCGCCCCCTCGGACTTCCCCTCTGGGCTCGCCGCGGAGAGGAACTACCCCGAGTGGTGCCTCGCCTACATCAGCACAACGCGGATGGGCGCCGTGGCTGTGCCGCTGAACAGCCTCTGGCAGGGTTTCGGGTGCTCGCGCAGACAGCCCAGGGAGGTGGCCCCAGCTGGTCTCGGCAGGCCCCAAGAAGATGATTTGCATCCCCTGGCGATCATGGGCGTGGCCTGGGGTGGGGGTGGGGGGTGATGGAGACGTGACCAGGGAGGGGCGATGATGATGAGGATGAGGATGAGGATGAGGATGAGGATGAGGATGAGGATGATGACGACGATGGTGAGTAGGAGGAGGTGCAAGAGGAGGATGAGTAGGAGGAGGAGGATGAGGATGAGGATAAGGGCAAGTGCAAGCCCAAGACTCATCAACGATGTTGGAGTAAACCCTCCCTCTCTCTTCACAGCCCCTACAAAGGTTCATTTCCACTGAGGGAGCTGCCGCGTTGGGAGACAACCGTTTGAAGACCCTGAAGCGTGCCAAAACACGAACATGGTTACTCCAGCGCCACGAATCAACATGACTGTTGCGTCTTGACGACCCAGAATGGTGCCAGCACACCATTTCTGGGATTTGAGCATCGCGAATTATCAGAATGCTTGCACCCTCACAGTGATGAGTCCTTCTAGAACACGATTTCTGGCACGTTGACCATGGGAATCCGTGAGACTGGTGCAAGTGTTTAAGACGAGTGTGCGCGGCGCTGAGGCGAGAGCCTCATTTTGAAAACCACCAGCCTCAATCAGTGAAACTTGTGCAAGCTTTCGAACCGAATGTGCGCGGCGCTAATGCGAGCGCCACATGCTGAAACGACCCGCTTTCAGCCCGTGTAACTGTTGGCAACGTTTAAGCTGCAGTCGTGAATGGTGATGACGTCCAAAGCGAAACGCCCAGTCCGCGCTTTCGAGCGGCCTCGGGGTGCGACAGGGAGGAGTTGTTTAAGGAAACGGAGTTGGGAATGAGGATGAGGATGAGGATGGCTATTCTGATGCTGATGATGTTGATGATGATGAGGATGATCAAGGTGATGATGGTGATGATGGTGACGATGATGACGATGATGACGATGATGATGCGGATGGTGATGATGACAATGAGGATGGTGAAGATGAAGATGACGATTCTGACGTTTAAAGGTTATCATTTTTCAGGTGATGATGTGGCTGATGATGATCACACGGGTAGGCTAGTCACGGGCGTTACGCGAACGATAGAATATGCGTTCCAGGATATCGCAGGTGTCGTGTCGTGACGGCGCGGCATCGGCGTTGGCGCGTGCGTTCGAGGTTGAACGTCGCCAGCGACCCCGAATCGGCCGACATGGAGTGATCTGGCGGCCGAGATGCCGCCGATCGTTCAATGCCGAGATTCGACGTCACGAAGGCGATGCAACATCGCAGAAGACTCGACCAGAGCCCTGTATCCCATCTTTCTGTGGCGTATTCCGAGCCGGATCGATCCGTGAGGTCCCTGGGGTCCTAAACCAAGCAGCTCGCTCTCCGTGACAAGTGTGCGATGCCAGGATCTCGGGGGCCAGGATTTTTTCACGTCGCGAGGGGGTCTGCATAACTCCCTCCCCATCGCTACAGGAGCGCTACTCGAGTTTTGACCCGTGTCGTGCTTCCACCAAGTCAAGACTTAGGCGGGAGCGCCAGTGCGAATTCGAGCTGAAGCAGTGCCGACCTCTATTTTCGAGGAAGTCCTGGTCGAAATCGAATCAGAAGCGTGCCGAATTCCAGTTGTCAGGAAGTCCTGGGCGGGAGCGCCATTTCGAACTCGAACCCGAGAGGCTCCGAAGTTTCTTTCGGAGGAGGTCTGGGGCGGGAGCGCCATTTTGAAATCGAGCCAGAAAGGTTTCGAAATATAGTTAGAAAGAAATCTTGGGCGGGAACGCCATTTCGAAATCGAAACCGAAAGCTTCGAAATTGTTCGAAACTGTTGTTGAAGAAGTATCAAGCGAAACCGTTGTTTCCACCTGGCCACACCGCTTGGCATTAAAAAGCATAATTTTCTGACCCGACATTTCGGCAGTGTGGTTTTCGCTTGAGACTTCCTCCAAACATTGATTTCGCTTGGATTTAGATTCCATCGGGTGCGAATTCGAAAGGGCGGTTCCACCCGAGACTTGAGCAAAACAATGCTTGAACAGAACATTGTACTGGGGCCCACGGTCTAACAAGCCCGTTTGACGTCTCCCCTCGAATCGCGGGCGCAACGCCACTGACAACGTTGTACGGGGGCTCCGTCGCCTAACGAGAGACGCTGCATCTAGGCCGAACTTTCGTAGTGGTGCAGTAGCACCACCTCCCAGCACCGCATGTAGCACAGGATCATCGTACCTTCAATCCTGGTCCAGCCTTCGATCGGCAGCCCGCCCCGCTCGACCCCCAACGTCGTGATCGTTTCATGACACGAGCCCATACAGTTTTTAACCCACTCCCCGGCACCAGTTCTTTATTTTGAGTTGTCTTTTGACGGTCCCAGGGCCCGGCGAGGGCCCCCGGCTGAAAATTACCACAAACCCCCCGTCGCGATTTTTTCGCGACGCTGGCAGGTCTGGGATTGGCGGTGCCCTCAGCGAAAGTGCCCAGGATCCCAGTGATCGCCCCAGGACCACACGGTGTCAGGACCCGCGCGCTGAAGTCGTCACGGCACGGGCCTGTCGATGCCTGGCGGCCCCAACGCCCAGCGACACGCCTCTGGCCGTGCCCGCCTTCCTCTGCCCCCCTCGCGTGGCGCCGCGCACGCCCGCGAGTTCTGGCCGCCCCTGGGCGAATCTCGAGGGGCGGGGGGGGGGGGGGCGTGGAGGCCAGCTGGGGCCGCAGACCGCTTCGGGATGCGACAGAGTCGCGACGGCATCTGTGTTGCTGTCGCCGTCCTCTGGAGGCCCTCGCCGGGCCCCGGGACGGGCAGCAAGAAGAACTCGGGATGGAAAGCCGGTCGCAGGGAAGGGGTCCAGAACTCTGGGGAGCCATGTTGCGAACAAAATCATTAAACAAAACGCTGTTTGCCGGGGGTGTTCAACCCCCTTCCCCCCTCTGGGAACAATTATTTGGGGTGGTCCAGATGCTTTCCCCCCTGGGAGAATTAACAGGCTGGTCAAGAATCCCCCCTCCTGGCAAGGACGACGACGACGGCGTCGCCGCCGCCAGCAAAAGACGAGCACGCCGATGACGACAACGACGACAACTACGACGACGACGAGTAGAGTAGAGTAGAGTGGAGTGGAGTGGAGTGGAGTAGAGCATTATCGAGTAGTGTAGAGTAGAATAGGGTAGAGTAGGCGTAGGCTTGGCATAGTAGCATATAATATGAGAAATTCGGAGTAGGACAGAGTCGAGTCGAGCAGAGTAGGGTTGGATACGGTAGGGTATGTTTGGAGTAGAGTAGAGTAGAGTTGAATTTTAGTGGAATAAGGCGATGTAGACCAGGTAAGAGTAGGGTAATGTCGAGCAGAAAACATTCGATTATAAAAGTAGAGCAAAAGTAGAGTCGAGTCAAGCCGAGTAGATCTGAGCGTAGTGCAGATCTGAATTGAGGAGAGCTGGAGTAGAGTAGAGTAGAGTAGAGTAGAGTATAATGGAGTGGGAGCAACGTAGTGTAAAGTAGAGTATGTTAGGATACGTGAGGGTAGGGTAGAGTAGGGTAGGGTAGCCTCGAGAAGGACAAAGTAGTGTCGCGGAGAGTAGAAGCGAGTAGAGCAGAATAGAGTAGAGTAGGGTCGAGTACAGTAGGACATTCGCAGGATTCTGAGAAAACGGGAGCGAGCCCCAGTAACATTATATCAGAGCCGGCGCTTGGCGCGGGCGCCAGCGACAGGTGCGCCGCCGCCGCCGCTGACGTTGTCGGCGTCGTCGTAGGCATCGTCGTCGTCGTCGTCGTCGTCGTCGCCGGGGGGGGGGGGCTTCTGAATCCCCGAATAATTTTCTGGGTGGGGGTTTCTTGACCTCACGAATTTTTCCCGGGGGGAGCGGGGGGACCTGGACTTCCTGGATTCTCCCCCAGCCTGAGAGGGGGTTCGGGCGGAGGTAGGGGAGGGGACGGGCCCCCTGGTTTCTGACCCCCTCTCGTAACTAAGAGAGAGTTCTTGAAGGAGGGGGGGTCTCCTGATACCTGACCCCCCCTTCGAGAATTTTCAGGCGAGCTACGGTGGATCTCGCTCCCTCAGATCACGACGCCGGATGTCTGAGGAGGGCCTGCCTGTGTGCAGCCCCTCAAGCGTTGCCAGCACGGCCTGTGGAAGGACGCGGAGTACGAGTACGGACTGCAAGACTCGGGCACCAGGGTATACATCTGCGACGAGGACCGCTACAGCATGGCCAAGGCTGGGGGAGCAGAAACAGCATCGATGACACGCCGCCGTAGGGGACCTATCGGCGTGTCACGAGCGAAGAAGGACCAGACCTTCGAGCAAGAAGGGCGGAGCAACATGCTGACGGGCGTCTCACCGTGGCGTATCACCGATGCTCTTCGTCCCTCCCGAAGCCCAGACTCCCTCCGACATGGCTTTTCCATCCCTGGCCCCGGGGTTCAATTCCTGATGGCACCGAGGCCCGAGGCCCGAGGAGGCCCCAGGGGCCGACAGCGTGGCAGAGCTACGGGATGGACAAGAACAGTACCGTCGGAGGTCTGGGAAGGCCGCGTGCGAACGGCTGGGCGTCAGGGTCGTCGTCGCCCGCGCCAGGTCCGTGCCCACGGGCTGCGTCGGCTTCGCCGACCTCGTGTCCGCTGGCGCCAGCAAGAGGCCGTCGAGCAACGGAGTCTGCCATGACGACATGGCCACGATCATGTACACGTCGGGAACCACGGGCAGCCCGAAGGCTTGGACGCGTTTCATGGGATGTTGTATTCAGCATCGGCGCTGATATATCCGTCGTCGAAGATTGATCGATTAACAGAGACATGGCATACACAGAATTTTGGTACATCCGCTGTCTCAAAACAGCCCAATCAGACCACATCCCGTTCAATCGGGCTTCATCCCGCCAGGTTTACCCTGGGCGCTCTCTGGCTCAGTCTGGCCGGATGGCACCTTGGTCGGGCTAACACGCTTTGAAACGCTCTTACAAAGTCCCCCGAGAAGTGGACTCCCAACGAAGGGCGTCGTCCTGACGCACCGGAACATCTGCCAGCAGATGATGATGAGCGACTTCAGCGTGGCGGTCACCGACGGGCTCAAACAGAGGCTGGGGGTCGCCGCCGCGTCGCAGACGTGCTGCATCCTGCCGATCCTGGGAGCAGGACCGACGCAGCTGCCGCAGCCCTCCCCTCCCCGACATCCTGTCGCTGTGGAAGGAGACGCGACGGAGGGTTCTTGTCAGCTCTATATGCCTCCCGGAGTCCTCAGCGGGCCCCTTGGGCCGTTGGAGAACGACTCAGGGCGAGTCGCTGGGCCCCGGGGGCGGGGTCCAGACCTCTGGGGAGCCACCCCGTGAACATCGGGGGCGGCAAAGAGGGGGGTGATGACTAGGGGGGGTGGATATCATGGCGTGGGGCATGAGATCTCCCCCGATTTCATGGCGCCTCCTCTTATTCCATGGCGTCCCTGGACCCTCCCCTGGACCGTGCACATGACGCTGGCCATGATTTGCACCCCCGCCATCTTGGACACCCCCCTCTGGACCGCCCCCGAGAAGAGAACACGACCTCGGGTGTCTGAGGAGCGGAGGGGTGGCCTGCAAGCAGGCGGGACAGGGGGGGTGCGTCTTTCTACGTAGAAGGCAGGGGCCCTCCGCAGAAGCGCACGGATGCTTCTAGGAGACCAGCGGGGTGCCTCTACTCGGAGCTGGGAAGCCCAGGGAGGGCTGCTGAGAAGCCGCCCGCCTTCTCGGGAGCACCCCCGTGGCCTTCTTAGGGAGGCCGCCCCCTTCGCGCCACAGCCCCTCGAGCGCGCCGCCAACTCTCCCAGCCCGCTCCTCCTCTCGTCCGCGCGGGAGAGTGAAGCCCTGAGGGAAAGGGGTCCCGACTTCGGTTTCGCCATTCGGCATGGCACCCCGCCCCCATTAGCCAAAAAGGTAGGTGACCGAAGAATATTCGGTACCGAAAACGTGGCCGAAATTGTGACCGAAAACGTAGTGTGACCGAACATGTGACCGAAATTGGAAATCGTCTTGGCTTCGAACCAGACATTTCGGTCACATTCGGGTGCGGCCAGAAATCTTCGGGGTGCCAGATTCGATCACACTCGGGCTGATCTTCGGGCACGGTTTTGGCCCCGACGCCTCCCTGATAGGGACGAGGCTACCGGACATTCGGCGGTGTCATGGGGGAATCTTGGGCCGCCATGGGGGCTGTCTGCGGGCCGCCCTGGGGCCCGTGTTGGGACTCTCCTTGGACTTGCTGGGTGCTCTATGGGTTAGTTCTGATGCGAGGTCCGGGCCTTCTTGAGCGGCCTTGGAAGCCTGGAAGGCAGCGAAGCGAGTACCCCGGAATATGCACATACATGGAAATGCAATCATTTTTGCGCTTGGAGAGCCTCTTGGGTGTATTCTTTGGGCCCTCTTCAAGCGTCTTGGGGGTGTCTGGGGCCGCGTAGGGCTCTCGCGGGGCCGTCTGGCCTCTCCTCCTGACCGCTCTGAGCCCATCTGCGAGGCCCAGCATGGACGTCCAACAGGCCCGGAAGGCCAAGAATACGCCCTGCAGGAGCGTCCAGGGGGCCATGGGAGGCCGAAATTCGTTTTTTGGGGGGAGGGCCTGGGGTGTGTCGCCGCGCCTGTTGTTCCGACGCGATGCCTTCCGTCTTGGGGAGGGCGCCTCGGCCACCAGGGCAAACGCCGCCTCGGGCGCAGCGCTTGCCGTGGGTTTGCCGTGGTTTCGCCCTGGTGGCGACATTATCCACTCGGGCGCGTCGAGAACAAACGACGCGGCGACACGTGCTACTTAAGTATCCGAGTAATCGAGTTATTCGTATTAAGCTTTTTGAGCAACATTGGCTTAACCTTTTGTGATGGCCTACCCGAGTAGCCCCCCCCGCGCGCACTCCCCGGCGCCCGCGGGAGCGCGAGCCCGGGCATGAGCGCGCGCGCCTCCGCGGAAAGGGCCGGGAGGGCAGTGCGGGTGCGATCCCGGTTCGGGGGCCCCCGAACGGTGTGGTGAGTCAGTGGGGATCAAGGGCCACCGCACGGTTTTGGAACTCGGGTTGTTCTCCGAGGATGTCTCGGGGCGGGGGACTTGAGCCTCCGAGGTCCCAAAACCGTGCGGTGACGAACCGTGCGGTGAGGCCTTTGGGGATGTCGAGGTCGCCGATCGGTCCGTCACCACACCGCTTTGGAATACCGAACCGCTTTCTGCTCCCAGCGTCCCCCTTTTCCACGTCACCGGGCTGGTCCACCTGCTGCTCGCCTCGCCCATCAACGGTCGCAAGCTAGTGCTGCTGCCGAAGTGGGACCCGCTGCGGGCGCTGCAGCTCATCGAGCGCGAGCGGGCGACAACGTGGATAGGCGTGCCCACCATGATTCAGGACAGGATGCGGATGACCGAAAGAGGAATAGCTGCAGAATCACATACTTTCTGAGGTCGGTGCAGGTTTCTAGGATCGGCACTGGATCCCCCCCTCTTCTTGGCCCGCGAAGCGCGCCAGAGGCGGCGCTGGAGGCGCCGCGATAGGTTCCAATTCCGATCCAAGGACCCTGCGCGGACCTGCAGAAACTTGGGTTGATGGTGTCTTTTGCTCCTCCAGAGAATGAGGCGACGGGTGGTGGGCCCTGGAAACGACAGGGCCGTGTTTTTACCGGTTCCGTTTTGCTGTTGTTATTGTCGGTTCCGACGCCGTTTTTTTACCGGTTCCGTCGCCGTTGTTGTACTGGCTCTGGCTCCAGCTCCATTCCCGGAGCAATTGTTTCCTGTTTCTGGTCGCCGTTTTTGTCGTTGCCATTTTCAGGAAACGCTTCTTTCGGAAATGGTGAAACAACGGCCATGCCGTTCCTGGGGCCCACAGCGCATCAGCACGTCGATCCTTCGATATTTGGGGGCTGCGTGCCCCCAGCTCTTCCCTGGAGCCTTCTCCCCAGTGGCTCCTCGGTTCCTCAGCGCGCGCTGCTGCCCCTCGGGGGGGGGCCTGGGGTCCGATGTCCTCTCGAGCGCGCTCTGGCTGCCTTTTCAGGGAGGGAGGGGGATCTGAACGGCATGACGCACACCCTGAGATCCTCGGGTGCTGATACTTCGAACGCCCGCGCGGACAAGGCGACCGAGGAACTCCGCACGGGTTCTCTCGACTTCTGCACTCGAGTGTCCGGGTGCAGTGCCCGGGATGGTTTCGTGAATCGGCGTGCGTTTCGCCCGATACATGCTCTTGCTTTTGGACGTCGGTTAGCTACCCCGCTGGGGTGCACTCGAAATGAGGTGCCGTGCGCCCGTGGACTGTCCTTGGCAGCCTGTACTCTACAGGGCGTTGTGCTGAAAGGGGGGTCCTGTCCACTCCGAGATCTGGGCGACGCCAGGATATAGTGGCGCTTCTGTTGCTCCGCCTCGGGGAGCCAGTTCCTCCTCCCCCTCCTCCTCCTCCTTCCACTCCTCCACCCCCTCTTCCCCCCCCTTCCTCCTCCTCCTCCTCCTCCTCCTCCTCCTCCTCCTCCTCCTCCTCCTCCTCCACCTCCTCTTTGTCTTTCTGGCCCCGGGGCCGTCAGAGAAGGCATCAGGGTGAAGAGCCAGTCCCGGGGACGGACTCGAGATTCCCGGGGGCCACGTTCTTCGCGGAACGGAGGCGATGTGTCGGAGGAGGTGGCATGGGTCTTGCGGGGAACGCGGCCGCAGCTGGGTTCGATCGGGCCCCTCACAAGGCGCACAAATAAGACGGTCGACAAGCACCGCGGGATGAAGAGCTGGCCCCAGGGGAAGCCGGGGTCCACGACCCTCTCCGCCTGGGCCCGTTCTGGAGAGGGGGGCGGACGGCGGCGGACGAGGACGAGCACGAGGAGGACCTCTTCCACATGCGAAGGGTGTCTCGGAGCCCTCGTCGCCACGAGACGGCGATAGCCAGTCACGTCGATTACGCCTCAGACCTGGAGCTTGGCTCTTGCGAGGGCGTGTGTGTGTGTGCACGAGGAGGACCGGTCTGCGTGCCTCCTACCTCGACCGCGCTCGTGGCAGGCCGGGTCTGCCTGGGCGCAGAGAGCACCGACTGCCAGCTCGGTTCCCCAGGCGTCATCTGACGGTTTTCAACCCGCGGCCCCACTGAGATGCCCGCGCCGGTGGCTGGGTGGATGGGGGGGTAGAAATGGGTGCTGAGGGGGTCCTGGGTCATGCCCGGCCTAGGCTAGCATATGATGATGGGTGGGTTACTGGTGCCCTGAGTGGTTACGGGGGGGTCGATAATTCCGCCACGTGAGCGGAGCCAACTTGGCCTGGACCGTGAACCTCCCTGAATCAATAAGGCACCTGTGTTGCCCACTTATGAACTAGTTTAGGCCGCGGTCGAATCCATTTTAGTATCGGCTTCTCAGCCTCGTATCGTCTTAGCAAATCCAGCAGTCATTTCAGCAGAACCGGCCCCTTCCCTGTAGGTAGACTTGACCGCCCCTGGAGGAAGCCTACCAGCGGCCCCCAGACGCCGAAGTGAAGTGATCAACTCTGAGATCCGACGTTACGAAAAATGCAAAATCGTGAACAAGCTCGACCCGCCCCATCTTTCTGCTTCTGGGTTTCCCAGATGGTGTCCGAGCTGGTGGGGTCGGAGGATCGCGTTCCATCGCCGATTTATCGCCGATGCGGCTCGATGCGGAGCCCGATTTTTTCTCCACGCCGACGTCGTCGATGCGTCGCCTACGTCACCGATGCATCGCCGATGCATCGCGTTCTCCGACCCCACTCGGACCTCACGTGGGAGGCCTGTATCCGAGCTTGGTCAATCCGCGAGGGCCCCGGGGCTCGAAACAAGGCAGGCTCGCCTGCCGCTCATGAGCACACTGTGGCGCCAGGCTCTCGTCGGATTGGAAGCACAGATCGCAGGAGGCCGGCGCCCAGGGCTGGTAGAGGGCTCGGGGCTGCGCACGGGCGGTCCCCGCGGAGCCCCCGAGGCAGGCCCTTCCCGGCCTCAGCGGGCCCCCCGAGCAGCAGCCCCGAGCGGGCTCAGCACCCCCAACGCCTGGGGCGCGGAGCGCCTTTGGGGCGCCGCCGGAGGCGGCGGCCCGAGGCGTCGAGGCCGCCCGGGGCTGCTCGGGGGGCCTGCTCGGGCCCGCCGGGGCTGCCCTGCGGGGCCGTCTCTGCGCGGCCCGGGCCCTCCCCGCCCCGCGCGGCAGGACCTGATGGAGCACCCCGACTTCGACAGGTACGACACCTCCTCCCTGACGGCCGTGGGCAGCGGCGGGGGGCCGACCCCGAAGAGTCAGGTGGCCAAGGCGGCCTCCAAGTTCAAGGGCTCCGGCAGCGGCGGCATCCACAACGGCTACGGCCTCACCGAGACCGCGGGCGCCGTGTGCTTTGTGATAGGCGATTGGAGCCGGCCGGGAAGCTGAGGAGGCCCAGCACTGGTTCCGGCCAGCAGGCATGGGTGGAGAAAGGGGCCAACCTTCGTCGCCACAGCTGGACGCGCCTCGAAATATTGGTCGGTTTCGACCCTTCGAGGGGTCTGGGGACCCATTTGGGCGAATTCGCCCTCATGCCCCGCTCTTCACAGATGTTCTGTGGTTTGATCCAGCTCAGACCCCCGGGCGGCCTGCAAATAGGCGATGTCTACCAGCAGAAGCCCACGACCATCGGTCCCCCCTGCCTGATCGCCGAGATCCAGGTCCGCAGCGTGGACTCGGGCGCCATTCTCGGAGCCAACGAGAGCGGCGAGCTGTTCATCAAGTCGCCGCTGGTGATGAAGGGGTATTACCGGATGCCCGAGAAGACTGCGGAGGTGCTCGACAAGGACGGATGGTTTGCATCTGGCGACATCGGCATGCTGGACGAGGACGGGTTTGTCTATATCCTGGACCGCGCCAAAGATCTCATCATCCGAGGAGGCGAGAACATTTCGTGCGCAGAGGTCGAAGCTGCCTTCATCGAGACGGGCAGTGTGTTAGAGTGTGCCGCCGTCGGGATACCCGACGATCGTCTTGGCGAAATTGTTGGCCTCATGGTTGTCAAGTCAAATGCTGGCAAGGACGTCACAGCAAAGCAGCTAAGGGAACAAGTTGTTGGCAAGATCGCTAGGTTCAAGATACCCGACGAAGAGTTTATATTTTTCAATGAAGAGAGGCTACCCCGCGGCGCAACCGAGAAGATCCAAAAGCGCGACATCCGTGACAGCCTCGCAGCTCGGCTGGGTCGCGCCAGGTCCAGGCTCTGAGATACTGTTCGGGTCTCACGTGGGTTGACGGCTTGATGCTGACTGCTTTGCATAGTACGCACTCGTGCATTTGGCGCCTGGACGGCCGCCATGCTCTGATCCGTCTCACGCTGCGGTACAGCTTTGCTGCGGGTATGCGCACGGCCTGAGGACGAGGCCAACATGGTCGCTGTTGCCGAGGGTGAAAGACGAAACAAACACACTAAAATAGGCTTTCGGTGGTCCGCGCGGATTTCTTGGGTCGACGCTGGACCCCCTCTCTGGCGCGCGGAGCGCGCCAGGAGCGGCTCTGGAGGCGCCGCAGGGGGTTCAGCGCCGTTCCAAGACATCCGCTTGGACCTCTGAAATTTTAAATGCCCCACCCGACAGGTTGGGGCCGTTAGGCTGGAAGACGTTGCTTCCGACGCGCCCCGCACACCCTTCAAGCCGCGGCCGGCAGGCCCAAGCTGTGCCGGTGCTCCCTGAGTATCCCGCCTCGTGCCTTCGACTGCACATGGCGGCCGCCAGGCCAAACGTGTGCCAGTGCTGTATGGTTATGTCGGGCCTGTCCCCCTACACGGGGGATTTTCGACGAAAAATGAAAAATACTTCAAACATACCCCAAAGAGGTAAAAGAATATTCAAAAAATAGTCCCCAGACTATTTTTTTGTTATTTTTTGGTATTTTGGTGTATTTCAATTTCTGGTAGAAAATCCCCCTGTAGGGGGACAGGTCCGACTTAACTCTATGGGTATCCCCGAGAGGGGATACCACGACGCAAAATATTGTTTATGCAGCTTCCAGTTCCTCTAGTGGAAGACGCGCTTCGCGTGCGCGTTCGCCGAGATGCCTCGGGCAACCTGGGGCCTCCAGGGCTCCACGGCGGCGCGGTGGCGGTCCCTGCGGTGAGGTCGTGGGGGGCTCTCCGAGGTTACAGCACGGTGTGACACCGCGCCGTCGTGGTACAGTGCCGTTTTTAATGCATGCTCCGCGTGCGGATCATGTATTTAGAATGCAGGGATTTAATATTAAAACCACAATGAGTGCATGCATACATTTTATTCATAAATTAACCATGTATCAAACATCACATATATATATGTATATATACATATATATATATATATGTATATATATATATATATATATTGTTGAATCCTGTGTAACATGTATGAAAAGCTGCCCTGTACCCCCCCCAGAAGGGTACGAGAAAGATGGGATGTATAGAGCGAGCCCCTGGGGAGACCCCAAAAGGAAGGCGAGCGTGCGCCGGGCGCAAACCGCCACACGGCGATCTCCCCAGGGGGCGGGCCGCGGCAGACGCTCTGCGGCGCGGAGGGCCCTAGGCGCCTGCGGCGCTGCCGGTGCCTCGGAGGGGGCCTGCAGAGGTCCTGGCGAGGGCAGCGTTGCGAGTGCGCGTCGGCCCCCCCACCTCCTCCTCCTTCTCCTCTTTCGCCTCCTCCTCCTCCTCCGCCTCCTCTTTCTCCTCTTTCGCCTCCTCCTCCTCCTCCTCCTCCTCTTTCGCCTCCTCCTCCTCCTCCTCCTTCTCCTCTTTCGCCTCCTCCTCCTCCTCCTCCTCCTCCTCCTCTTTCTCCCTCCTCCTTCCCGGGTCATCGCCCGCCGCTTGGCTGCCCCCCGATGAAGCCGAGCTGCGGGGTGCCCTCGCCAAGGTTGCGCGCGAGAAGCGGTGCACGGCAGCCGCGAGGAGGCGTGGCCTCCTCGCGGCGTGGCAGAGAAATCATGAGCGATTCGAGGTTCGAGATGTTCTTCGGAAGCTGGCGCCTATACATTATCAGTGGCGGGCTGGTTTTCAATTCCAGGTTTTTTGGAGGGTCGGGGGCGACGTCGGGGTGGTATACTTGTTTCCCCGTTTCCCCGTGGAAACAACGAGAAACGTATACACCAGGATCCCGTATACGCCAGGATCCGCCTTACTGTGCGAATTTCAGTGCGGGGCCGAAAAAGGCGTCGGTGTCTAGAGTTCGGTTCCTCATTTCTGTCGTTTTCATCTGTTCCTGGAGGTTTTCCAGCCTCGGGACGCTCTCCAGCAGCTGCGCCTCGCCGAGGGCGCTCTGAGGCTGCCCGGATCGTTGCGAACGGCCCCTGGAGGTCCGAGTTATGGCCCCCGAAAGCCAAACGCATTTCGCGTTGTGGCAGCTCTGTTCCTGTCCGGAGCGCCGTGGCCGCACGCGCTCCTGCCTCCTCCATCCGTCGAGCAGGAGGTGGACAACATAATCGATTTGCCCCCAAAGTGGCTTTCTCGCCGAACCGACGAGCGATGTGTAGAAAGTTCGCAGACCCGAAAGGATTAGCATACTGATCGCAGAATCGACAGAAAAAGCATATTGGGGGTACATCAATTCTGCAGTCGGCCTCCTCCTCCAGCATCCGCCATCCTCGGGGGGGAGCCCGGCAGCTTCTCGCCGGCGAGGCTGGCGGACGCTCGCGCGCCAGTGTGTTTTCTTTATGTGCCGCGCTCCCTCTGTGCGTGCTCGCAGGCCAGCCTCGCGCCGCTGCATTTTCTGCTTGTGCCTCCGCGGTGTGCGCCCTGGCCAGGAGGTCGGCCGCAGGCGGTTTTTCTTCTCCCAATCCCCCGGTTCCGCCCAACAAGTTTTGGCCGCTCAGACAAGGTGGGGAACCCTGGGATACACCCCAAGGGGCAAGGGGTCCGGGTGATGCTTGGTTTTCGGGACGTCGCTCGGGCCTCAGCCAGCAGGCTTTCGGGACCATCCAGGCAACCCCTCAATGCCTTCGGTGAGGCGCAGTTGCGGGAGAGCTTCCCGAGGCTGGAAGACGTCGAGGAATTGATGGAAACGTCAGAGCATCTCGAACTTCCAATCGATGATGAGTCTTCATGATTTCACCGATCGTGGGAACTCCCAGGAACTGATGGAAACGCCAGAAGACGTGAACCCCGACCATTCCGCCGTGATGTTGGTGCTGGCGGCGCCCCCACCGAGAGAGCGGCCGCCAGGACGACGTGGACGCCCTGCTCGGCTGCTTCGGCGCGATGAGCCCGCCCTGCGTGGCCGAGCGCGCGGTGGAGCGCATCCGCGCGCGCGTGTCCGAGAAGCTGAGGCGCCTGGTGGTCGAGGATCCTCCCGGCGAGAGGGCGGGCATCGAGCAATCGAGCCCAGGCACCCTCGGGTCATGACAAACATCACGACGGGAGGTTTTGCTATTTTCGGCCTCTGGGGACCCCTACCTGGCCTCGGGACCGCCCACACACGACTCGGGATGATAACGGATCCAGGGGAATGGGTCGAAACCTTTGGGGATCGACGTCGTGAAAAAACATGGCGTCCGGTTTCTGGGAGGATTGAAGACCCAGAAACGAGCATCGAGGGTCGCGGGTCCGTAAAACAAGCATCAAGGATCGATCATCGAGGTTCGAGGATCCAGAAACGAGCATCCAGCATCGAGGGTCGAGGATGGAGGATCCAGAAACGATCATCGAGGATCGAGGTTCGAGGATCCAGAAACGAGCATCGAGCATCGAGGGTCGAGGATGGAGGATCCAGAAACGAGCATCGAGGATAGAGGGTCGAGGATCCAGAAACGAGCAACGAGGATTGAGCATCGAGGAGTGAGGGTCTAGAAGTGAGCATCGAGGATGGAGCATCGAGGAGTGAGGATCCAGAAACGAGCATCGAGGATCGAGGACCGCGGCCGTCTGCCTCGAGCCAGCCGCGGCTAGGAGTGGAGCTCCTGGTGGTCGAGGCTCCTGGGAGGCAGGCCAGCGAGGATCCGAGGAGGCAGCTCACGTGCTGGTACTCGGGGCTGGCTGCCCTGATCACTGGATGCCGAATCCTTTCGGTCGCGATCGGCATGGATCGATCGGCTCTCAAAATTGGTCGCGACCGATCTCGATCGATTCCAGAATCAGTCGCGACCGATCAGTCGCAACCGATTTTGAAGCATTGCGGCAGAATCAACAGCGACTGATCTCGTCGGTCGCGACCAGAAAGTTATGGCATTCGATGATCAGGGTGGGGGCAGAGATGGGGCATTAACCTGGCTCCAGCCGTTTGAGACGGGGAGTAGGCAGTTGGCACCATGTTGCACACAGGTTTCGTTCTCTGTGCCCCCCAGGCCGCTTCTTCAGATGGGCCTGCCCCCGTTCCCCTCCTCACTGGTCATGCTGGTGCCAATGTAGAAAAGACCCCTCAGCCGACTTCAAACCGATGTCGCGACCCTTCTCTCGCCTTCGCTTTTTACTGGCCGTTTAGGCCCTAGTCGCCACGGCTCGAATCGTCTCGAAATTCTTGTCACAACGCACCCTGGGAGTGGTCCAGGGAGTGGCTGCATCGGTATCTTTTCGGTTTTCTCCGGAAGAGGCCTCGTACTCAGGTTATGGACAAATCACGACGGAAGGACTTTGCTCTGCTTCGGCCTCGGGGGGCCCTCACCAGGCCGCGGGACCGTCAAGAAACGATTCGATCCAAAATCAGTCCCGAGGAAGGGGCCCAGACCTCTGGGGAGCCACGCTGTGGAAGAAACGCGACGTCGAATGTCTGGCCAGGAGGCTTCAGTTTTTTGTGTGCGCACCGAGGTTTTCGAGCCTCGCGTAGCGTTCCAGCAACTGCGCGTCGCTGGGAGTGGGGGGGGGATCTGTATTGTCTCGGGCAGCTGCGGGAGACCCGGTCTATGACCCGATCTACGACCAGCAGGGTGG